>JARYGA010028624.1:0-42927 GCA_030545235.1 Helianthus tuberosus
AAGAACACGAATTCGTCGTTGTTTCTCATGATACTTACGACTTAAGGCATCTGCAACTACATTTGTTTTTCCTTCGTGATATTGGATATCACAGTCGTAGTCACTTAGGATTTCCATCCATCTTCTTTGCCTCATGTTTAATTCTTTTTGCCCAAATATGTACCCTAAACTCTTATGATCCGTATAGACAGTGAACTTACGTCCATACAGATAATGTCTCCAAATCTTAAGGGCAAAAATTATAGCTCCTAACTCTAAGTCATGAGTCGTATAGTTTTCTTCATGCTTTTTCAATTGCCTTGAAGCATACGCAATTACCTTTTTGCGTTGCATAAGTACACATCCTAATCCTAATTTCGAAGCATCACAATAAACTTCAAAATCATCCATTCCTTCTGGTAAGGCTAGAATTGGAGCGTTTGTTAACTTTTGCTTTAAAATCTTAAAGGCTTCTTCTTGCTTAGGTCCCCATTCAAACTTAACTGCTTTATAGGTTAGCTTAGTTAATGGTACAGCTATTTTAGAAAAATCCTTAATAAAGCGCCTATAGTATCCAGTTAATCCTAAAAAGCTTCTAACTTCCATCGCTGATTGTGGAACCTTCCATTTGGTGATTGCTTCTATTTTGGAGGGATCTACATGAATACCTTCGTGATTAACCTCATGTCCTAAAAATTGCACCCCCTGTAGCCAGAATTCACATTTCAAAAAATTGGCGTAAAGCTTTTCTTTTCTTAACAAGGTTAAGAGTGCGTGAAGGTGCTCACAGTCTTCCTCCTGACTTTTGGAATAAATAAGTATATCGTCGATGAAGACAATTACAAATTTATCCAAATACGGTTTACAGATCCAATTCGTCATGTCCATGAATGCCGCAGGTGCATTCGTTAATCCGAAGGGCATGACTGTAAACTCGTAATGACCATACCTAGTTCTGAAAGCAGTTTTAGGTATGTCCTCTTCTTGTACCTTCAATTGATGGTATCCGGAACGTAAGTCGATCTTAGAAAAGTATCTAGCTCCTTGAAGTTGATCAAAGAGGTCATCAATTCTAGGTAATGGGTATCGATTCTTAATTGTAACCTTATTCAATTCTCTATAATCGATTCACATTCTCATTGAACCGTCCTTTTTCTTTATGAACAACACTGGTGCTCCCCAAGGGGATGAACTAGGTTGTATGAATCCTTTACTTAACAATTCATCTAATTGTTTCTTTAGTTCTAGCATTTATGTGGGTGCTAACTGATAAGGTGCCTTTGCTATCGGTGTAGTTCCGGGGATTAGATGAATTCTAAATTCTACTTCCCTGTCGGGTGGTAATCCAGGTAGTTCTTCTTGGAATACATCTGGGTATTCTGAGACTACTGGAATTTCCTTAAGTTCCTTATTTTTCGTGTTAATGATTACTGAAATCATATACACTACTTCTTGTTTTCTTGAATAACTGGCTAACTTCATTACTGAAATGAATTTCAGTGGCTTTCGTGGTTTATCTCCTGTAATTAAAATTACCTCTCCTGTAGGTGTATATATTTCTATGGCATTTTTATCACAAAGAATTCGAGCATGGTTGGAAACTAACCAATCCATTCCTAATACTACATCGAATTCGGCTAATCTCATAGGTAACAGGTTTGTAGAAAATTTATGACCTAAGAGTTCTATCTTTCCTTCTCGCAAAACCTTATCTATGTTAACGGAATTCCCATATGCTATTTCGACTGTAAAAATCTGCCTAAGGTTGGTTAAGGGTAAATTAAGAGCTTGGCAGAATGAAGTATTTATAAAACTTTGGTTTGCACCAGAGTCAAATAATACTTTTTCATAAACGCCGTGAACTAGGAAAGTACCAGCTATCACGTCAGGGATTAGCTCAGCTTCCTGAGTAGTCAACAGGAAGGCTCTTACGTTATTCTTGGTAGCTCCTTCTGCATGTTTGGCTTTGTTATCAGCTGGTTTGACCAATTTCGGGCAATCTGGCCTGAAATGTCCAGCTTCTCAACAGTTGTAGCAGATCGTTGACTTCTTCTTCCTGCAGTCTTCTTCTTGGTGTCCTGGAATTTTGCAAAAATTGCAATACCCTTTGCATCTTCCAAAATGCTTTCTTTTGCAGGAATTGCAAAATGGAACAGTGGAAGATTGCCCAGCTCCTTTTCTCTTGAAACTACTACGGTTACCCATACGAAATCCTTGGGTAATCTTTTGGGCTACTTCCTTTTTCCGGTTTTCTTCACTTGTGCGTACCAACTCATCAGTTAGGGTGTTAGCTAATTCTACCGCATCGTCAATAGTGTGAGGTTTCACAGCTTTAACGATATTACGAATTTTGCTAATCAATCCCCAAATATAGCGGGAAATAAGTACCGGTTCTGGCGAAGCCAGCGTTGGTACCACTCTCGCATACTCGAAGAATGTCGAAGTATACCCTCGACAATCTACACCCATCATTTGATGGTTCAGGAACTTATTTGCCATTTGTTCCTTTTCATATTCGGGACACAATTTTCGTTCCATTAGCTGCTTAAATTCTTCCCAACTCATGGCATAGGCCATATTTCTTCCTTTGGCTTGAAGTACCGTATTCCACCATTCTAGTGCCCCTTCTTTAAAAAGATGCGACGTATACATGACCTTGTCTTCCTAAGCACATTTACTTATCATAATTACTGCTTCGGTTTTCTCCAACAACGCAGTGCCGCAGTCGCCCCTTCATTGCCTGCAAATTCAGCTGGTTTACAAGCAAGAAATTCTTTATAAGTGCAACCAGGCGTTGCAGCTTTCATTCTTTTGAGAATTGGGGCTTGCCGTATCTCATTATCGTTGTTAGTATGATTACCACCTCCGTTTACGCTATTACTGAAGTTATCTTCATGAGTACGTTTACTCGGAATAATTTGTTGAGGTTCAACAGGTTTCTGGGCAGCAGCAAGGATTGCTGGAATAGCATTGGCTATTCCTTGAGCAACGATATTCTCGATATCTTGCCTAGTCATAAATTGATCTTCCTGGTGTTGCTCTGATTGGTTAACGTCGTTAACTGGTTCATTATTAGCGTGTTCCATCTGGTAATTAATATATATATATATAAATTATTAACACAAAATAAATAACAATTATATGCAAAACAATCACATAATTTCACAACACATGTCTAGCCAAAATTGTCGATTTCTCGACTTCCATTTTTATATATCATATTATGCATCCGTACACACTTTTATTTTACAAAAGTTTTATTTTTATGTTATTTTAAAAGATTATATTATTATTGTTATTATTATTATACAATCATAACTTCAAAACCACACTATCTCTGGTCAGCTGGCACCTTAGAAACGACGTTCCCTCTCGTCGTACTTCCAGGAGATATGTTCTCCCACCTCCCGGATCCTATTCCCTGCATCCACCAGCTCCTCGCCAAAGTGGCGGAGTTCAGCTAAGTTTTCATTGCTCATTGGTGGGTTTGGTATAGGTTCTGGGTCGAACTGAGGGAAAAAGGTATAAGGTTTATTTAGGAGGTTTTGAAACTGCCAGTCGTTGGTCCACCATTCGTCCATTCCTAGAGATTGGGTGTGGATTAGAGGTTCTGGGATGGCTGGTTCCAAATTTGTTGGAAGTTGGGTTTCGGAAGGATAAGGAAAGTGGTTGTTATTGATAGGCCTGAGAATATCACTGCTTGCTAATACGCGATCCAATTCCTCCTATAATGGCAACTCCTCGACTTGCTTAGAACTTTCTCTAATTTCCATTTCTACTTGCCTTGTATTTTCCTCAATCTCGATCCCTTTTCCTTTATCAATGGGATTTTCTATTTTGGGAACTTTCCTAGTTGCTGGTTTCCTCCTGCGTACACGCCTCCAGCCTACAAATCTTCTCCTTTTCTTAGGCTTTGGTTTCTCTGGAGGTGGAGCTCGAAATTCCATAGGTTCCTCCACATTGGGTAAGTAACCAGTAAAGTCTCTGGAAATTTCCACTTTCACAGGATAAAGATTGAGATTCTGAAGGGCTTCAGATAACTCATTCATGCTGTTTAGCATATATGCAAAATGCACACAAAATGCTAAGTTAAAAATTTCACAGACGAGTAGCTAATATAACTAATCAAATATTATTGCACATACTGTGACTTTTAATACAAAGCACAACTGAATTTCAAAATATACTAAAGTTGCATAATCCTAATTTATTTATTTTCTCTTACTAAATGGTTTATTTAAAGGACAAAGTTTCTGGCTTGTAGATGATATGGGTGCTAGTACTGGGTCAAGGTATTTAAAAGTTAGGATTTGCTGCTACAGTGGCTAACATATAAAGATCTGCCCATTTTCATCTAGTTTATCTTCCCATGGTGGGTTATTGCCTAGTTCATGGGTTTCTTTATTAGCCATCACTCCTTTTGGTTGGGACTTCTTCATTTTCTCTTGGCTTTTTCGAATAATCAAACTTCTTTTATTAGGGGAAAGTGGTTTCTCATACTGTGCCTTACGGACAAATATTCCCTCCTCAGTATCTGTTGAGTATCTTGAGGATGAAGTTCCTTTTTCTTTTGCTGAACTATCTAATTTATGATAGATGTCCGAAAGTCTTTGCTTACCCATATTGTAAACAAATATTCCAAATAATAAAACATGTAATCACAAAATGGCAATCAGTAAAAATTAAGTATTTTCTTAAATATTTAAGTCGCTTAAATCAGTGGCTCTGATACCACCTTTTCCTGTCACGGCCCCAGCCCCGGTTTGACCCGGTCAGGAGCCGCTGGACAGGAACCCGTGGTATTTATTAATTGATGTGACAGCGGAAGATTTTAACAGGATCTTTTAAAACTTGAAATGCCCGATTATTTTATTTCATAATTCGGGATAAACCCCGTAATTTACAATAGAGGAATTTTACTAGGAAATTCCCTGATTTATTAAAGCATGTTTATTCATTTTAACTGAGGCACCTCTTCAAGCTTGTTAGTGCTCCATAGCACGTTTTTCCTTGATTTACAGCAGGTCGCCTGAAACATGTTTTAAAAATATTTTGTCAGCGGGGAAATACTGGTGAATCATTCATTTTGATAAAATGAAACATAGTTATAAATTACAGCATAAGAGCGATTACAATGGCTTCTATCTTATTTTTATCTGGCACCGTGTCACCTGGTGACGATGGTCATACCACTATTGGGTCTTTCCCCAAGTAGTGACGTTTATCACTGTTAGGATTTATTAGCCTAACCTTGAGAAATTAGTAATGTGCACAATACCCCACTAGCCAGTGATTAAGATAACCACGACTTAATCCCTGTAATTATAACATTTGAAAATGGAGTATTGTAAAACATTTGTTAAAAAGATAATGACTCACATTGCAGATTTATACGGGCAGAGTTTAGCCTACTGATAAGCCTGATAACCTAATTTAAACAATAATGCATACGAATTAGGTCAGTAACTAATACAGCATTTACGATAACTCACGAGATTAAACCCTCACGACGAATGACAAAGTGCAATACTTAAACATCCATCGAATTAACGACGAATGACAAAGTATAAACCCAATTTGAGCAGCACTTAAACATTCATCGGATAGTTTCAATCGATCGGACATTGAATCGTAGCAGCGATCGAGTTAATACCCTATATCGTAGCAGCGCCTCGCTATATAAATTTCGAATTTGGAGCAGTGAGAATTCGTTTTTGAACTTTGATTTCGACACAGAATGAAAGCTTCTGATCCAAGCTATTTATAGGCGAAATTTAGGTCTCACGCGGCCCGCGTGAGCCTCCTCCCAATCTTTACGCGGCCCGCGAGGAGGTCTATTTCATAGACTAGGGCTAGCGTGTCACACCAAGGCTCGACACGTGTGTGACGCGTGGCTCGGTATGCTTATCCGGTCAACCACACTTTGACGCGGCCCGCGTAAGGCTAAGCAAACTCATACGCGGCCCGCCTGAAAACCTAAAATCTTTATTTCTTAATTTTTCGTGCACAGTAGGTTTTCAGGGGTCCGGGTTCGTACTTACGGGTCAATTTGGGACATTTTTGAAGGTCCTTACATAAATACAAGAAAAGGAACAAATGTGGCATGCCCGACCCCCAAACAGCATCTTCCCAAGCAAAAACAAGAGAACAGAAGGCTGAACACGCCCCCTGCTCAGTGAGCACGGGGGAGTGCCCAAGTGTCTGCAGAAAAGAAAAAGCTGTAGAAGCTTCTATCACCCACCACGGGGGCGTGCCCAACGGACACGGGGCCGTGGTCAACTCTAAGGTTCACAGAATCTGGGGAAATCTTGATAGTACAGATACGCTGCTGCACACGGGGGTGTGCCCAGCGGACACGGGGGCGTGGTCAACTAATGCAGACAAACTGCAATTAATGAAGAAAGAGAAGGAAGGTGGACACGGGGTCGTGCCCGAGCCTCTGTTCAGCTACGCTTCTGCACACGAGCGCGTGCCCAGCGGACACGGGGGCGTGGTCAACTAATGCAGACAAACTGCAATTAATGAAGAAAGAGAAGGAATGTGGACACAGGGTCGTGCGCAATGGACACGGGGCCATGCCCGAGCCTCTGTTCAGCCTATAAATTGGGGTGTTTGGCTCATTTGCAAATCATCCCTTGGCACACCACCTCTCTCACACTTCACCCACCACCCACCACCATCACAACACCATCATCCACCACCATCGTCCATCATAGAGTGTGTGAGTCGTCTCGGGATCCAAGATTGATCGTAAGAGTTCTTGACAATCAAAGGCCATGTTTGCCTAAGTCTCTTACATCACTTGGTGAAGACAAGTGTCTAGTGTAATACTTTTTATTTTTAATCTTTTCGCACTTTTTATTTGGTTATGTATTAATGACTTTAATAACTAGTTTCTTATGTTGAAGGTGATTCTTCCTTATCGTTTGTCCGTGGTGTCTTGGCATTATTTTACTGTCTATATAAAATAAAAGATTTTCACCATTCATATCTCCACGGTCTGTATGGAGATATGTTGGCTACCTGGTCGGGGGTTAAGGGAACGGTTTGGTAAGAGTCTTGCCTTGTTCAGTGTATAGATCCTGCAAGGACCTGGGTCAAATTAAGTAGGACCTCCTTCAATACCCACTGGTATTGGATGGCGGGGGTCCAAATTCTTTGATCCCTTCATATGTAAGCAACTATTAATACTTTAACCCGGCTACTTAGGACTGTATCCCTGCTGACTCAGACTACTTAGCCGAGGGTAACGTCACCTTCAAAAGAGGGGCCTACCACAATATGCATTAATAACTTAATTAATTATCTTTCAATAATCCGACCCTTTAGGATTGTATCCTTGCTGACTCAAACTACTGGGTTGAGGGTAACGTCACCTTCAAAAGAGGGGCCTACTACAATAACTAAGATAATCTCTTAAAGAGTACAAAAGTGCGGAAATAATCAAATGTTACACTAAACACGAGTCGGAGCCAAGTGATTCATCTTGTCTATCTGTTTTTACTTTTATTTTATTTTTCAGCATTTTAGTTAGTTTTTATTTTTTTAGTTTAAAAACATTTTTCTAACTTTTTGATTTGATTAGAGTTTGAGGATAAACCGGTATTAAAAGCTCTTGTGTCCTTGGACGACCTCGGTATCTTGCCAACACTATAGTACGCTCACGATGGGTGCACTTGCCCATATGTGTGTTTGGTGTTAGTAAAATATCGTGTTTTATAAATTTAAAACTTGACTAACGTGTAAAAAGGGCTTAAAATATACTTAAATATATATCACTCACACACATCAGTAACTGCTTTCTCATTATCCCAATTATCTAATCCCGAGCGCTATAACCAAGTTAACATGATTCTTGCCTAGGTAATTGCTTTCTCATCATCTTATTTCACTAAAATTCATTGTTTGACTGTTTGTTTGCATGATTAGTATTTTTAATCAGTTAGAAAAATCAAGCATTCACTAAAAATCAATAGACTGAGACTAGATAGAAGTTTAGTATTGTGAGTCGTTACATTGTGTCCTTTCCGGTCTTACCTACTTGACTACATAATAACTGGTACACTCGCCAATTGTGTGTAATTGAGTTTGCGAGTCCTTTTTAATTTAGTGTTTTCAAAATATAAAAAACATTTTACACATCACTAGCATAGAAGAATATTGATTTAGGTAAAGTCGGAATCTTGCCACTACAGAGTCGATGTTGGTTTAAAAACAGTAACAAGAGCCCAAAAATTAGTACCCGGATTAAAACTATTTATCTAGCCTGCGTACACACAAGTCTAACTTTGGTAAATCCTACCGCATGTCCCGGTGGAATATGGTTATTCAATTGGGTTCGGGTGAGCGGTGTCAAGCAGTTAAGCAAGTGCTACCTTGATTGATTGGAATCCTTGGAGTCTATTTGACTTTTATAAAAGTGATTCAGTAATAAAATTATATAACCCTACAAAAGGTAACTTAGGACTACTGATGAAACACAGGTTAACACTATGATTAATCTGTGGGGTTATTTCTTCTGTGGGTTCAATCTCTCTTTCTACTCGTGAGATGGCTCGGTTCCTGCAAAACAGCAACACCGTTAGTCTCGTTAAGAGGGGAATATGGGGGTTTCCCTCTTAACCAGGCTCCGGCGTGAGAATAAGTATTGCTCTGAGGAAGAATAAACAGTGTGTGTTAAGTGTGAGAATGTAGAGAGCCCGATCCCTTTACCTGAATGATGAAGGGTTCTATTTATAGCCGGAAGGTGAGAGAGGGAAGAGCAGCGATGCCAGCTGTGATTGCGCGCCAGCTGTCTGACCAAGGGGAATATCCTCTTGGTCTCCTCTGCTGTGGTCAGTGTAGTGGTACACGTGGCGCGCTCGTATTTGCCCATCTTGGAGACGTCGTACTAGCATTGTCGGGCTGCCCTTAGATTTGTTACAGGCCTACGTGGCGCCTGGTGACTGGTGACACGTTGTGTCCTTTATGTCGGGTGGAGCATCTTTGGAGCCACCTAGGTATTTTCCAGAAGCTTCTAGAAGCTTCTGAATGACTTCGTCGATGTCAGCGCCACGTCTGATGGAAAAAGTAGTGTGATCCTTGCCATGTTGGCAAGGAATTCAGACCATACCTCTTCAACTACCTTAATAGTTGTGTCTCATCATAACACACCCCTTAATAATACCTTGCATAAACAAACACATTACATGCCTTTTCTAACCGTTTTATATTAAAAATTTGCCACCGCTTCGTATAAATGTATAAAATTAACACCTTTTCACCGCATCGGTTTGTTCGAAGAAGCATTTTGAATATTGACTTAAACATCACGTCATTTAGATAAGAGTTGTGTCGGTTCATGAGCGGTGGCATCTATTTATATACATGCCTCTGTGTACAAAACAAAAACAAAAACAAAAACACAAGCGTTAATTAACACAAGTTCAATCTTGAATTCATTCAATCAAGTTAATATACAATTTACAAAAGCAATAACCCCTTCTCTCTCTTCCTCTACAATGGCAAACCCGATCTTTAGTCTCACACCCTCACTTGAAAACATAGTACTGCTGCGAAACAGAGGGGGGAGAGAGAATAATTTTCACCGCCAACGTCGCCACGGAATAAGTGGGGCGTTAGATATACGAGAAAAGAGCAATTGAGACTTGAGAGCAATGGCGGAATCACAGGAGGGTACGTTGAACCTCTGGCGAAGAAAATTTCTTCTAACATGGATATACAACTTCCTCGCCTTTCTTCACTTTGACCCTCTCAAATTATGCCTGCGTAGATAGAGAGCCATTGAGATAAATAGAAAAAGAGAAACACACATTCATATCTTCGGTTTGGCAGGAATAGAGGAAGAAGAAGATAACCTTATGTTAATCTAATATATTGGGCCTTTTTCTAAACAAAACTAAAGCCCAGTGTTTAATCTAATTTGAAAAAAAAAAGGAATTTCATAATATTGGCAATCATACATCATGTATTTTTTCCAGCGAAATTTAATAGTAAAACTTTAAGTGTTTATCTTTTAATTTAGTTTATAGTTTATGGGTTAACCCAGGATTTGCGTGTACCCAAGTCATAATTTTCAAAATTCACATTTCACATTCATCATGGTCACCGCCATAAAATATATATTTAGTTTAATGCATTATTAACATTTGACCTAATTGAAAAGTAATTTACATGAAAGCTTGAACGTATGTTGGATCACAGTAGGTGGATTTTAATTTTGTATCTAACTAATTAACAAATTTGAGTAAGGGTAACACCGAAAAAAGTTAAGAGGAAGGTTAACTTACATTACGGCTTAACGTAAATCACGTACGACAGGTAATTACGCACGTTCATTTTAAAATCACGCACGTTATAAATAAAAAATCCAAAATCACGCATGTTGAAACACAATAATCACGCATATTGAAAACATTAATCACGCATGTTATAGAACAAATCACGCACGTTGTTGTACGTGAAGTACGTTAAGCCGTAATGTACGATATACTTTTTCAAAAGTTAATTATGTATTATTGTTTGGAAGTAATAAAAGATTAATTATAATTGGTATATAGAATAATGTAAATCCAAAGTACGTAATTTTTATAGTTACGCATCTATTACTCATAGCTATTATCGTAATCTCAACTACTTTACCCTATGCCCTTGAAATTATATCTGTCTTTTATTATTTTGGTCGGATACTAACCACACTCTTGGTAATTTTAATTAAAAAATAAAAATAAAGAACGCATATACTAAACACGTTCATAATAAATACCCTGCCGCAACGCGCGGGGTTGTGCCAACTCGTTAATAACACTTATTAATTAGCAAAATGAAGCATGAATAAAATACACAAAACAGGCGCAATTCCCGCCAAGGATCTAGTTATAGTAGGATTAAATAATTATAATATAAACAGAACCATAGTGGGTTTTAGATTTGTTCCACAATAAATACCAATAACTCGCACTCTGGATGCAATGAACAGTTCCGCTAGTAAACCAAATCACAAAATGCCCGACTCGCGGACACCAGTGCAAGAACCAATTGAACCATATACAAGAGGCGGTCTCAAGCAGTGGTTCGCCGGCGACGCGACAGGGCTGGTGGCGGCAGTTCGCCAGTGGTGCAACGGGGCCGGTGGTAGTGGGTGCAGCTAGGGTTAGGGTTTTGTGAGGAATTTTTTTTGAACGCTGTATGATTAAGATATCGCTAACCGGGTTAGTAGTTAGTATGATAGTATCACCAAGTTAGTCTTAAAACCCCACTTACCTGGACTTGAACCCAAGACCTCCAAGAGAAACAAAACTTCCCACCTCTCTCTTAACCACTAGACCAAGAGATCATTGGTTGTGAGTAATTTTATAAAACCCTTTTTGATAATCCTTTAATTGTGTAGATTAAGTTCCTTATTTAAGAAACTTAATCACACACTAATCCTCTAATTATTGACTTGTCCAACAAGCATCAAAACCTCAACTATTAACTGCTTAATATTTGCCCCTTTGATCTTTCATTCTATTACCCAATAATAAAACCTAATTCATCTAACTTGTTAAACAAAAGATCAGTTATATCCTCCGGTTCAATATCCAATAACGAACTTTATTTCGCAACCATAATTATTTCTCCAAATATTTTAAATATTAAATATTTAATCACCACAAGTCTATTTTCGCCTTTTGTGATTAATAATATTTAACACTTAAATACTATTTCTTTGTTCATTGTCCATATTGTAAGTAGTTGGATTGTACCTCGACAATCACGTTAAATAATCAATAATTAGACACCTAGTTCCAACACACCTGTCTCGACGGAATTCGGTTATTTAAGTACTTTTTCTACTCGTATGGTTTTAGTGATTGTTATTTTTAATTGGTTGATAGCAATCGTCACAGTGAATATTCATCTTAAGGATTTTTTAGCATCTTAAGAAAAATTTGGTTCAAGGTGTGAACAAGGTTGGTAAATCCTACACCAGAATTATGAAGAATAAATCGTTCATAAGTAAGCCGGATCATACTAAGCTCGTTAATCATCAACGTTTATGAACAAACTATCATCACTAGTATTTATGATTTGATTTTGAATGAATCAGTTTTGGGTATTTTAATCAAACGTAGATGAATAATAAGTGCCAAATTATTGGAGAGTTAATGTAAAGGAAATATGGAACTAAAAGGAACAATGTTTCAAGAAATTGATGGCAAATTAGTGGAGAATTAATGTAAAGGAAATATCGAACAAAAAGGAACAATATTTCAAGAAATTTATGGAGATCAACTGGCTTAGCATTAAGAGATGGATTGCAAATTAAATTGAAAGACTAGGAACAAATTGTGAGGTAATTGATGGAGATATAGAGTTGATTTCTTAAAACAAAAAAATTAAAACTTTTAAATGTTTTTAATCAAAACTACGTCATTTGATAGGTCATCTAAACTTGCATGCCTAATAGTCCCACACTTAGTAATTTTCATATATATATATATATATATATAGGTGAGAAAAATGCTCGAATAGTCCCTGTGGTTTGCACATTTTTCACCTTTAGTCCATAACTTTCTAAAATTACACCTATAGTCCCAAAGTTTTTGAATTTCGTTCCCGAGTAGTCCCTAGCGTGGATGGGGTTAGTTTTTAGTGTTAGGTGTGTGTGAAATGACAAAAATACCCTTAC
The DNA here is from genome assembly GCA_030545235.1 of Helianthus tuberosus. Lineage (NCBI taxonomy): Eukaryota > Viridiplantae > Streptophyta > Magnoliopsida > Asterales > Asteraceae > Helianthus > Helianthus tuberosus. The sequence goes on from JARYGA010028624.1 coordinate 12,653, forward strand.
TATCAAATTAATAACTAAAAAGTTAAAAGAAATATAATTTATATTTTACAATTTATGTGTGACCCACCACCCACCCTACCCACTTAATCTTCCCCATTCCACACCACCACCATCTACCCCCCCCCCCCCTTCACCGTAACCACCACAGCCGCAACCATCCCCGCCACAACGACCACCGCCGCCACTGCACCACATGTATTGGGAACTCGGGAGATCTTGATGAGTCGGTTCCCGATCATTTTATATGTCTAGATTCGTTGTATTCCATTCATACCGTACACGCAATCGTCGTCATTTATGCTTATACTTATGTTCATGCCTATATTCGTATTCATACTCATACTATTACTTATATTCCTACGCATGCTTACTCATACTCATAATTCATACATTCGTACCTATACGTGAGCATAACCCGAGCGGTTCACTCACGTTGGTCTTACATACTTAAACATAAACATGCTTATATACTACACTACATCCTTATATGTACACATTCTTATTTTCAAATTAATGTATACCTTGATTCATACACAACTAGTACAAGCTATGCGGATCATGCGACGATCAGTATAATCGCGGGTTCACACGGGAATATAGTGGTAGGCGCATGAGAATCATAGAGTGTTACTGTATATTGTAAAATACGGAACGTAACATGATACTGAATAAAGAAACGGACATAACATGGTTAAAACATGGTGGATACGCTGCTGGTACTTTTTATATATAAGTTTTTTCATCATGTTACCAAACTTTCGTAAAACGTGCCATGAGAAATTCGGTGTTTTGCAGACCTATTTAGACCCGATACAAACTTTAACAACTCACCAACGCATTGCTAAACACGTGATATCGGATTATCCATGACGAGACCTCATCCTTAACACAACCTTTTCGTTTGTCAAATACACATGCCATCCTTATACTCGTATTCGTTTATTAGATCGATCATTCACTCTCGTATCTCCGTTATCTCCAGTTATTCTTTGTCTTTTATACCACCCTCGTTTACAATCAATTTGCTTACACGTTCTAATCTTAGAGATATTTTCTTGGTCAAAACTATTTTTCAATCCTTTATGCGCGAATATATTTAACTATCCATTACCTCCAAAACCGCTTTATTTAAAAATACCTAACTTTCTCGCTTCGCAACAGTGATGAATTTTTTTCTACAAAAACTGAAATTTACCAATGCTCTTTGAAACCAATGAAACTTTTCTTACAGTGCGGTCACACTTTTCATCGAAATGCTTACCGTTTTATACGAAAGTTTTACTTCTTAATTATCAATTTAAGTTGGAGTTATCCAAACTTGTTAAAACTCTCTTGTCCATAAACACACATGCACGTTTAATTATGTTTAATACCTCAAATCATTTTAATCAAATGAACTCCTTTTACAAACCTATCATTTCGTCCTTCAAAATTCATACTTTTCAAAACATTTAGAAACTTCCAAGCCTCGATTTTAGACAATCATTTTCTTAGCCAAAATGTCTTTTTTTCAAAGTCCTCATCTTGAATAAATTTCGAGACAAAATTTCCTAAAGGAGTGGATACTGTAACGCTCCGCTTTTTCGTAACTTCCTAAATTAGAAAGCATGTCTTCTAAATCTATTTTTGGAAACTTGTATTGCTTGTAATCGTCATTCATTGTAACATCGTAAAATCCGAAACTTTAATCATAAAAAATCCATTGTTTTATTCCAAATTAAATCTTAGTTATTCGTTACACTTGTACGTTTTAATTCACCATACTTGTGAAACCTTATTCGTAGTTCTTGCAAAATGTGTTAAACTTACAAAGACGTGTCATACACGCCCAATTCATGCGTTTACGATACTTATTCTCAATCCAAAAACTTAGTCATACTTGTTTTATACTTATTTATATATTAAATTTACATAATACACCCTTATAGTATGCTTTGCTTACTCAAAACACACCTAAACCTATCAAATACAAACTACAGGGACCTGAATTGCCAAAACTGAAACTCAAATCCGGAAAAGCCCACCGTCGTGTCACGCGACCATGAACCCCATGTGTTGTCGCGGCCGGCGAGCCCCCTAATCTGACAGAAAGTTGTTTCTAGCTTGTTTATTGGTCATTTTTGTGTTTTCTTGTTGTGTTTCTTGCATTAATCACCACCTAACTTAACCTAATCCTCTCCTATAAAACCCAACTCACTTCCACACTTCTCCCACTTTACAAACTCACTAATCCACTCTCTAAACACCCTAAATCCGGTGCAAAAATAGTAGCAAAGTCAGATTCATATCAAGATACAAAAGTGAGTCTAAACTCACTTATCTTCCATCTTTTTTGCTTCTTCTTGCTTCTTAGCACTTGGGACAACCCTAGGTATGTTTCCATAGGTTTTCCATGGAAAACCAAGGATGGAACATCACCATAATGAGGTTAAAAGTGCAAGAAACTTTCTGTTTTGTACAAAAAATTTGTTAAACATACTCAAACTTGTGTCTTCTTCATACATTCCTATGTCCTTATACCACTAATCAAGACTATGATTATGTGTGCTTAAAAACAAGGTTGTAACATACAAATTCAGAGGTTTTAATCCTCTAAACTTTCTATTTCTAAAAGGGTATTAACCCACAAGTGATGAACAAGTCTTGAACTTGTGTATGTGTGATTATTTGGATAGCTTGGGCTATCCTACTTACAATCCATGCTTCACTTGATGATTTCTCTTAGTTAGTATGTGTATTTCATTTTCTTATTGTACATTCATGACCATCCTTGTTGTCTTATTACAACTTGTGCATTGGTGAATATGAAAGAGGTTTTAAAATGGAAGATTTATCCACCTACCTCTATGCATGACTTCTATGATAATCCTTGTAATATTGTTGGACTAAACTTATAATATACTATATGAAATATATAAAATACATATAATACATGTAAGAAACCAAACCCTTAATGATAACCAAATGGTTATTTGTCAAGTTACTAAGTTACACCACCTAAGTGCTTAGTTCCTCGTTACGATTCTAATAGGTATTAAACCTATGAAATCATTCTAACCCATATGGGTTTTCATAGTGTCAAGAACGAGTGCTAAGTCTAAGTGATTATTTTCTTGTATATTTACTTCGTTATACTTTTAGTTCCGAATATAATTACTCCTTGAACTCTAATCCAAATACATTCAACCTCCTAATCTCTTACACTCGTTAACAATTGGATAATCTGAAGAATTAGCAATTTTGGGAGGACACTTGACCCTTTTTACTTTTAAAACACTTTGGGTTGTAACATGTTATTATACAAACTTCACATTCACACACTTAAAACATACTTGATGCTCTCAATCTGTTATACATGCTACTTGTTTACTTAGGTTCATGCTAGATTATACAAGCTTTATATCATTAACTTTGCTAAGCCCCAACTTAACATATATAGCGCTATATGAGTAGTACACCGCCCGTCAGGGTCATGTTAAGTCTTTATTCATTCTAAATGGTCTCTTCACTTTTGTGGCGAGGGATACTAAATACTAGTGGACACTTGGGTTTGACATATTGTGATGCATGCTTGTTACCTTGTTTACAAATTGTCATGTGGATTCGAGAAAATGCTTTTATACTTATGCTCTATTTATACAAACCTTGTATACTCGCCAAGGCTTTCGCATTGACACTTTATTTTAAACATGTTACAGGTTTAACGGTGATGTTGATGATGCATGGAACATAGTAGGATGCCTAGATACTCATTATAAATTTGTATACTTATGTAATCCTTTTATTTCAAGTTGTTGTAATTGTATTTTCCTTTCCATGTTGTAATCGAACCCTTATAGTAATAAAATGAAATTTGTTATTTAAATATTTGTCGCTAATTCTAGTGTTATGTGTAATGAGCAATCTATCTTCGTCTCACTCTGATGTTACCGCCATCGGTTGGGGTATGACAAGTTGTTCTTATTATCGTATGATGAAATCGCACCAAAAGAAACGAAGGGAGGTTGGGGAAGAAGAATCTCAGGTTGTTGAAGTTGATTTAGGGTTTGATTTTGAACTATCTTCGGTCAATTACAGAGATTATGATCTCACAATGACGATTTTAACCTTTTCAGTATGATTTGAATATATTAATATGATTAATTTAATCATATAAATTAGTTTAGCCTGCGTTTGATCGATTAAAGATCGTACTGCTGTGGTCATCGCGTACATAATATAGGATAAGTGGTATTGTACGTTAACCGGCCTATATATATATATATATACACATATATCGCAAAAACTCGAAAACTAACTAAAAAAGCCAAAAAAAACACAAAAGTTTTTTTTTACAATTCTTTTATTAAAAATTGCTAGTTTTTGTATATAAAAAAAAACTTTTTTTCAAAAAAAAAAAAATTGTAGTACACATACACATGTATATTATTACACATGTGCACTAAAAAAAAATTAAAAAAAAGTTTTTTTATATACAAAAACAAGCGAAAATTGGTTAAAAAAATTTCGGTATGTTTTTTAGGCTTTTTTAGTTAGTTTTCGGGTTTTCACTTTAACTAGTTGTTTTCATTTGAACCTTCCCATATATATATATATATATATATATGGTCAGGATTTAGAGAAAACGGTAGAAAGTGTGAGAACGGTGAGAATGTTTATTGATCGTCCGATCAAAACAATCTATGGACTAGATTGGCGCGGTGGCATTTTTGTAAATAACACCAATTTTATTACGTGAACGCGCTTCATTAAGGGTAAAAAGGTAAAACACCATTTCTCACATAAAACGTCATTGAAAAATAAAACGCCAAATAAATACAAAACGCCAATTTTAACACTGCGTACTTTTTTCTGTGTTTTTATTTAAGCTCTCTGGCTACAAAAACGCCACAAAATATGAAACGCGATTATATATAACGCCAAAGCTTACATCCGGATAAATGTTAATTACATTTTTTGTTATAAAAATAACATCCCGCCTAAACTACGCGCCAAAAAATATTCTATAAATAGAAACGTCTCACCACCTTCCGTTTATCACACCAAAAAAACACATAGAAACACACAGTGGTTACTAAAAAAAATACAACTCAGTGTAAAACGCCAAAAAATACAACAACGGCAAACATCTTTTCTTTGATACTCAGTAATGTTCTGCATGAAGCTTCGCTGGATGATTTGTTACGTGAGCGTAGTAAGATTTTGCTGCATGAGATGGACAATATTGAAAAAAGAGAGACTGATGGCACCCATATGTCATACTGTCATCTTTGTTCCTGAAGAAGGTTTGGATGATAAGAAGAGACCTATACCAGTGTAAATGCTACTTTGGCCTCAATGATTATAATGAAGACGACAGGTAGATAGCATCCACCCACACGTGGTCGATCTATGTCTCCAACATCCACAGAGACACTTCAACACATGAACAATGAAAATAAACAACACCAAATCTAAAACGCCATTTATTTGTCACATTTCTTGTACTTTCAAAAGAAAAAAGAGACTGATGACACTGAAGATTTAAAATCATAAATTGCTTCTACTTATGTTTTTTTTGCTTTATCTGTTGTTTGTTTTGTAATTTCAGTTAATAAACAACAAAAGAATATTAATGCTATAATGAAAAATATAATAAAACGCCAAAATGAGCAAATGCTTGTAAAACGCCATCATGCCATAAAAACGCCCCCAAAAAACTACCAAACTATAATAAAATTACTTTGAACAACTACTATTATAAAAAAAAGCGTGAAACAATGTGCAAAGAATATAAAACAAAAAAAGTCCAATCGTTATCTAACCGCCATTGGAAAACAAAACGCCATAATTACAGTCATCAAGATTTGACGTGTTACACCATAAAAACAGTTGAGTCTGAAAACAAAACACGGTAAACTGCAAAAAATAGTAAAATGAAACGACGGAAAACATAATTACTAACATTTATTATATTTATTTATCTTTTTCAAAACACCACAATTACCTGTCATTCGCGAGGGAAAAGTCAATATAAAAGAAGACCATGAGAACACAAGCTCAAACACGCCAAAAATTTTGACTAAAACGACACATATTGTCCAAAACGCCAAAAAATTTAAAAATGGCTAAGGTTATTGCATGGAGGTTTGAAAGGAAAGAGAAACGATTCATCATAAAGTTCTCTGATAGGAGAAGGGTAAAGGTAAGGACAATCAAATCCATGTTTGGAATGAATGAAAAGGTTCAGAAGGATATCATGGCCCTTACGGTTCCAATGGACAACGATTGTGAAAGAACCAGAACGGTAATAAAAAGACTGAAGAGAAAATTTTCGGCAGAAGATGATGAAGATGATGATGATATTGACGATACTCCTATACCAAAACTTAGCAGTTGGGTATTGCATGAGGAAGAAGGAACACTTGAAGTGACTTATAAAAACGTGGTGCAATATTCAAGGCCAATGGAAAAAATGTTGAAGACAGGGTTGCTATCTATCATTGAACAACTCTGTGATTTAGCACCTTTCAAACGATCCAAAATCCAAGGATGTAGTGATATTCAAGAATAGCCTGCAGCAAAGAAGAGACGAGCTAATGGCGTTATACGCAAAAATGAAATTTGATGATGAAGAATCTGAAGAAAGTGATGAACAAAGCGAGGGATACATCTCTGATCTAATCCCACCTACGGAAGACTATTAGTTTATTTTGATTTCGTGTTATTGTAATTTTATAAAATATTAATATATGGTGAGTAGGGTTCCTGCGGAAAGTGTGTTTTTCCTTGAAAGTCTAGGAAGCAATAAGAACGTGACATGTGGCATTGAAGGATTTTAACTAAAAGGGCAATTGTGTAATTTGAATATTATTTTAATTATGGATTATTTTATTAGTGTTGGGATTGAACCCTATCAGAGGAACAGATAATTAAAGCCAAAACTGGATCAGAGCAGTGGATCCAGAATAAGCAGATGTTTACATACAAATCTCTCCCCTTGAAAGTGGTTTCATATCTACTGACCTCCTATCTGCTGATCTTACTAAGTGCTGATCTACAACTGCTGCCTTGCATCTACTGCCCAATGTCAAAGACTGATGGAAGACCAAAGCTCTGCTGATTCAATCTACTGCCTTGAGTCTAGTACTGCTGATCCGGATAAGCACTGCTGGGTTCACAGCAGTGGAAGGAATGCAGCAGCTGTTTAAGTGTCTTTTATGTAATGAATTGTAATAGCAGTAATTAGTACATCAGTGTTTGTATAGATCAGAGGTTAGAGTTTGTTAGGAGGTTAGATGTCACTTTCATGGTGACGTCAGTTTAGATGCTCAGTGGTTTGCTAGTGCCTATAAATAGTTCAGTACTTTGTACTGTTCTATTAGCTCTTGCAATACCGTCTTCTTTGCACGAACAAACGCTGAGCTCTGGCTGAGGGGGAGTTTGTATTCAAGCATTACTTGTAATCGTTGTTGAAAGTTAATTCAATCATTCGATTTCTTGTTGAAAATGTCTTGATCAAAGCAATACTCTCATTTGATTGTATGCAAAGTTTGTTTTCATATTAATTCCGCTGCACAACTCTTTCATTTCCATCTTAATCTCAAACGAAAATATAATCAGAAACAAACTCAGATCCATCAATTGGTATCAGAGCTTGGACAATCAAATTTGATTTAACAATCATTTTGACATAAATAGTTCGGCTCATAATAGTTGATACTGATCGTTTGTTCGTCCGTTGAAAAACAGAGCAAGGATTAATCACCATTAAAGTTGATTTCTCAGTGTCTGTAAAACAACAAGAATGACGTAACAATCTCAAGATGATAAAAACAACATTGGCTCACTTTTTAAACCACCTATGCTAAAAAGAAATGAGTACAACATCTGGCAGAGGAGGATGGGTGACATCCTCGCTCAACAAAGCACAGGTTGTTGGAGGTCTGTCATTTATGGTCCCCATGTTCCTTCAGTGCCAAGCGCTGAAGATGCTAAAAAGTTCGTTCCAAAACCAGTTGAAAATTATACCGAAACCGACTTTCAAAAGATCGAACTAGATGCTAAAGCGTTTAGCATCATAGCATCAGCGCTGCCCAATGAGATATACGCTGGACTGTTACACTGTAACAGTGCCAAAGAATTATGGGACGCACTTAAGGAACAGTTTGGGGGAACTGAAGAAGTCATAGAAAACAATAGGGAAATCTTGAACCAACAGTATGAAACATTTTGTTACGTTAAAGGTGAATCACTAACGCAACAATTTGAGCGTTTCAGTTGTCTCATCAGTGAACTGAGGCTTGTTAACACCACTTTTACAAACTCAACTCAAAATAGCAGGTTCCTCAGGCCACTGCCAGAAAAATGGGACACCATAGCTTTTGTCACCCGAAACTCACCTGAGTTCAAGGATCTGACCTTGACCCAACTCCACGGTCGACTCCTGACCTACGAAAGGGAGTTGAACCAGAAAAGGAGGTTACAAGTGTCAGGAAAAGTTACTGATGATTACACTTTCGGTAATACTGCGCTTCTGGGTCAAGAAGAATCTGGGAGCAGTGGTAAGGATCAGGGTTATGATCACTTCATTAACATAACTGCTGGTGCGAATTTTAACAACCCTGATCCTCACTCTGCAAGTTATGCATTCATTGCAAACGAAAACCAGATGTCAGATAATCTAAGCTTTGAACTCAATGATTTACAACATTTCGATCCCACTGACTTAGAGGAAATGGACATCCTGCACCAACTGGCTTTGCTAAGTGTTAGAACTAGCAAATTTTACAAAAGAACAGGGCGAAAATTCCCAGGTTTGCATGGGAATCTAAGGGTTGGGTTGGATAAATCGAAAATCAAGTGCTACAAGTGTAATAGGTTGGGACATTTCGCTAGGGAATGTAGGAGTCAAACTGCTGGTCCCATAATTACTCATCCTAGCTCAAATCCTAGACCTCAAAACCAAAGCACTGTGCACTATGCCCAGTATACCCCAGCAGCTCAAGTGAACACTGCTCACTATGCTGCTGCCCCTGTGCCAGTACATTATGTCCAAACTACTGTTCCACAGATCCAATATGTTCAAACCCCTGTTCCCCAGGCACAAGTGCAACCTGCACCTCAAACCACTGCTCCAGCAGCAGTACAACCAGATCAACAAAGTTTTTTCACTCAAGGGTTTGTTGACTGGAGCAGTATGCCTGAAGATCTTAGTGATGAAAATTTTGCACTCTATGCTTCTAATGATTCTTCTCATAATGAATTTTGTTTGATGGCGTTAGAGTCAATACAGGAGGGGGTTGAAACTGAGGAGGAACAGCTGAGCCTTGAAACAGTGGATGAGGTGACTGAAGCAGTGGTTACTGCTGTGGCTGGTGAACTACTGTTGGGAGAAAGTTTAGGTACCCTGATTGAACCAATGACAGATCCATGGTCCGAAGAGGACAAAGAAGAAGAGAAGGAAGATAAGGCTGGTGAAAAGAAGGTGAAAGCTGATGATGAAGAAGATCATCAATGTGATTGTGCAATGATGGCAGCTGCCAAGGTATCTCCTCAAGTTCTTGAAAAACTGTGTTCTGACAATTGCATAATTGCTTTTGCTAACATCAAAGAGGTGAATGAAAACCTTCGGGCTAAAATCTTGACTGATGAGGTTAAATTTGAAAAGTCTCTAAAAGAACTTAAAAACAAATTAACTGAAAAGGAAAAAGAGATCAATTGTCTGAAAGAAGAGCAAAGCATAACCAAAACCCAACTTCAAACTATGGTAGAAAAATACCAAGTTTGCAAAAAGGAGTTGGAATCCACCCAGATTACTTGTGAAAGATGGGTGGAATCCTGCAGAGGATATGAGGTGATGCTTGCTAAACAGATTGAAAGTAATGTGAAATTTGGGGTTGGGTATAGAAAATATGATGATGAATGCATTACTTGTGAAAAATCTGTTCAAAACACTGTTGAAAACACTGATGTAACCACTGAGTTCATCCCCACAAACAAGAATGGCCAAGAAGTGAAAATCACTGACAAACTTGGTAACAAAATCACACTTGGCAGAACAAGGAGTTCCTCTACTTTTGAAGAACTTGAAAAATATCAGTTTAAACCCACTTGGTCTGACGAGTGTGATATTCTTGAAAATTTCAAGCCAATGGACTTTACATCAACTGATGGTGTTAAAGCTCCAAAAGCTAAATTCATACCTCTCAAGGACATCCCAGCAGTGGTTAAAACCTCTGCTGTAAAGGAGTCTGAAAAGAGAAAGAAGAAAGAAAAAATTGATAACTTGTTTTGTGAATTCTGTGAGAAAAGGAATCATCTAACAAAAGATTGTTTCCACTTGAAAGCTTATGATTTAAACAGAACAAGTGTCATTGTTCCAGCAGAAAGTTGCATTGTTTGTGGTAAAACAAACCACAAAACTCAAGCATGTGTGTATCTCAAAAACTTTGATGTGAAAAAGAATGAGTACATGGCTAAAACATCCTTGAGTCCATCATCATCAGCATCATCTGTCAAGTTCACCAAGAAACAACCACTGTTTGTGCCAGTTCAAACAGCTGTCACAAAACATCTGAACCAAACATCTGTCAAAAGAGATGTTCAGGTTACTGATGCACCCCCTGCTAATCAATTCAGAAAAAGCAAGGAAAAACAGTCTTACCAAAGGATTCCACACGTTTATGAGGCCTACAAAAGGCCCTCTAAACCCATAGTGAACAGGCATCCTTTTGGTTACCAGCAGGTGATTGGTCAGGACCCACAACAGTAGTTAGAGAAACACTGTCCTAAAATAGTCCAAACCCCTGACCTAACCACTGTCCATCACTCTGCATCCATCCCAGACACTGTTGAGACCCCATCCAAAGCTTTGTTGGCTTTGGAGACCTTAATGAACTAATCCTTTTACTTCATGTGCAGGGAGCTTCTGCATGCTTTGATAGTCTTTGGTATGTAGATAGTGGAGGCTCCAGGCACATGACAGGATGTAAAGCCCTCCTCAAAGACTTTAAAATCCATGGAGGGGGTGATATATCCTTTGGGAATAATAGTAAAGGGAAGGTTCTGGGGTCTGGTACAGTGCAATCTGGAAATGTAAAATTTGAAAATGTCAATCTGATAGACAATCTAAAATTCAACCTTCTGAGTGTATCACAAATGAGTGACAAAGGGTTTGGATCATTCTTCACAAAAGATTGTTGTAGGATTGTTGGACCAGAAATGGTCAAAAAGATTGAAGCAATAATCAAAACTGGTCAAACTAAACTTATTGCTCAAAGAAGTGGCAATGTTTATGTTGTTGACATGTCAAAAGAGTGTCCCAGAGCTGATGCCTGTCTGTTCTCAGCTGCCTCTAATAAAGAGACAGAACTTTGGCACAGAAGGCTGGGGCACACAAATCTTAAGACAATCATAGAAATTTCAAAAAATGGTTTGGTGAGAGGCCTACCACAAAAATTGTTTTCATGTCCTGAACATTGCATTTCCTGTTTAAAAGGAAAACAGCATAAAAGTTCTTACAAGTCCATTGAAGAGTCCAAAACAACCCAGTGTTTGCAAATGCTACACATGGATTTGTTTGGCCCAGTTCAAGTCATGAGCCTCAAAAATAAAAGATATTGTTTGGTTATTGTTGATGACTTTTCTAGGTTTACATGGACTTTCTTTTTACACTCAAAAGATGAGACTGCAGGCATTTTGCAAGACTTTGTGACACAGGTTGAAAAGCAATTTGACCTTCCAGTGAAAAGCTTCAGGAGTGACAATGGCACAGAATTTAAAAATAAGGAGTTGGATGCCTTTTGTGTGAAGAAAGGGATTGTAAGGCAGTACAGCATCCCGAGAACACCAGAGCAAAATGGGGTAGTGGAAAGGAAGAACAGAACTCTGATTGAGGCTGCCAGAACCATGCTTACAGATTCAGGTTTGCCACTAACTTTCTGGGCAGAGGCAGTAAACACTGCTTGCTATGTCCAGAACAGAGTTTTAATAAACCCTAGGCACAAAAAGACTGCTTATGAAATTCTGTATAAAATCAAACCACTGATCTCATATTTCAAGGTGTTTGGCTGCCCATGCTTTATTTTGAACTTAAAAGATTCCATTTCAAAATTTGCAGCCAAAATTGATTGTGGTTATCATTTGGGATACTCAACCACTGCCAAAGCCTACAAAGTGTTCAATACACGGACCAAGGCAGTGGAGGAGACTTTGAATGTAAAGTTCAATGAACTTTCATCAATGAAAATCCCAGCAAACCCTGCAGATCTGTTTGATCTTGAAAAATTTACTTTTGAAAATACTGCTGTCAAGACTAACAGTGCAGGTCCATCAGAGGATACAACACCAGACTATGGGTATGAAATCATCATCCCTCAAAGGTCTGCCACAAAGGGAAAAGCACCAACTGTTCAAAACAGTTGTCAAAGCTCAACCACTGCTACCTCAACAGTTGTTGACCAAAGTAGCCCATCAACCATTGCTTCCACATCCTCAAACACTGCTGACAAAAGTCCTCAAACAGTGGATAAAAGTCAGCAGTTGTCCACTTCATTACCTCCTATTCCACCACCGTTTGAAGCCACTGCTGGATTATCAAAGTCCCCAGCAGTGGTTAGCTCAGATGATACACATTTGCAGCCTTCACCAACCAATGCCATCATATTATACCAAGGAGATTTAATTTTGTTGAGATCTCATCCACCTGATCAAATCATTGGCAACATAAATGAAGGGGTGCTCACAAGAAGCCAAACCCAAAACATTTGTCTTTTTGCTGGTTTTCTATCACTCCATCAGCCAGTCAAGTACCAAGAGGCACTGAAAGACAACAGCTGGGTAGAAGCCATGCAAGAGGAGCTCCAACAGTTTAAAAGACAACAAGTATGGGAGCGTGTACCACTGCCAGAAGAGGTTAGTCCCATTGGCACAAAGTGGGTCTTTAAGAACAAAACTGATGAAAGGGGTATTGTTGTCAAGAATAAAGCCAGGCTTGTGGTTCAAGGTTACAGACAGGAAGAGGGGATTGATTATGATGAAACATTTGCCCCTGTTGCAAGATTGGAAGCCATTAGACTGTTATTGGCCTTTGCTGTCAACCACAATATGAAGGTGTTTCAAATGGATATCAAAAGTGCTTTCCTCTATGGTACAATTCAAGAAGAGGTGTATGTTTGTCAACCTCCAGGTTTTGAGGATCCATTTTATCCAGATCATGTCTACAGGCTAAACAAAGCCTTGTATGGCCTGAAACAAGCACCAAGGGCCTGGTATGAAACTCTTTCCAACTTCCTACTCTCAAATGGTTTCAAAAGAGGTACCATTGATAAAACACTGTTTTTAAAATGGAGAGGGAAGGATTTAATGATTGTCCAGATTTATGTGGATAACATTATTTTTGGAAGCACATGTAACTTAATGTGTGAAGAGTTTAGAGAACTCATGACAGCTGAGTTTGAAATGAGTGCAATGGGTGAGCTGCAATGCTTTCTTGGTCTCCAAGTACAGCAAATGCAAAATGGAACTTTCATTCATTAAAGCAAATATGCTACAGAAGTTTTAACCAAATTTGATATGAATGATTGTAAACCATGCAGCACACCCATGGCAACAAATAAGCTGGTCATGTCTGATGAAAAGGATGAGCTGATTGACCAAACACTTTATAGAAGCATGATTGGGTCTTTATTGTACCTAACTGCATCTAGACCAGACATCATGTTTGCAACATGTGTCTGTGCAAGAAGTCAATCAGCTCCCAGAAAATCAAATCTCATTGCTGTAAAAAGGATCTTCAGATACATAAAAGGTGCTCCCACACTTGGTATCTGGTATCCAGCTAATGGGAACATCAAGCTTTGAGGTTTTTCAGACAGTGACTTTGCTGGATGTCACACCACAAGGAAGTCCACATCAGGAGGGTGCCAGTTTCTAGGTGATTGCTTAGTTTCATGGCAAAGCAAAAAGCAAGCAGCTGTTTCAACATCCACTGCTGAAGTTGAATACATTGCTGCTGCAAGCTGTACAGCCCAACTCCTGTGGCTTCAAAATCAGTTGCTGGATTTTGGTATCACTGCCTTAAAGACACCACTCATGTTGGACAGCCAGGCAGCAGAAAATATCATCAAAAATCCAGTTTCCCATTCAACCACCAAACACATCGACATCAGACATCACTTTGTGAGGGATTACTATGAAAAAGGTTTGATTTCTCTGCATCATGTCCCAACTAAAGACCAGCTGGCTGATGTGCTCACAAAAGCACTTGATACAGCCACTTTTGAAAGTTTGGTCTTTAGGATTGGGATGCTGAACATGGAATAACAAGCAACATCTTGTTTTTCTATGAATAAAAGCAACAAAATGTTTTCAGAAAATCAAAACTGCATCCTTAAAAATAGCTAAAAATGAAATTTTTCATTAAAATCCTTAAAAGTCTGCCATTAACCACTGATTGTTCAAAAGTCTGCTTTACTTCATAAGTCTGTCCACTGCTGAAAGTCAACCCATGTTCTCTCATTCCTTTGATAAACTCAGTTGTTCAACAGCAGTGTCTTATCCACTGATATGCTATCCACTGATAGTAAAAATCATCCACTGCTTTCATACCACTGCCTTCATCAGTCACTTTCACAAAAGTACTGTCCTTCACTTTCACCAGGGGTTATCACGTGGGCAGTACATATTGGTCAGACCTTTTGTAACGGCTGCCACCTCAGCATTCACTTTCTTCCCTATAAAATCCCCTATTCACCACCAAAACAGGGTTTTACTGTCGAATTGAATTCTTAAAAATTCTCTTCTCAAAGCAGTTTTTCATCTCATTTCTTCACAAATTTCTTCGATCTTCATCTTCAAAATGACAAAATCGAAGTCATCTTCAAAACCCTCATCCAAATCTACATCGAAAACAGCCTCTCAAAAGGCACTTTCCACTGAAATTCCATATAAACCATCCCACAACCTCCTGGGTCTTCTTACAAAACCAGGAACCACCAATGTTTTCGATTCCATCATTGACACCATGGCAAAATCAAAGTACAAAACTTTGTTCACCGTCGATGCACCAATCTATTTGGCGACCCAAAGGGAGTTTTGGAAAAATGCAACCCTTGAAAAACAAGGAGACATTGCAACCATCATACACTCTTCTATAAAGGGTAAAGCTGTCCAAATCATGCCACAATCCATTTCAGAGGTCTTTCAACTCGATGATCAAGAAGGTAAATTTTCTTTCACTAAAAACGAGTTGCAAACTGACTTCATAGAAAGAGGGTATGAAGCCACAGTGATGAAGAAACTTACCTTAGAAAAAGGTTATTTTCCTTCTGCAACCAGGTTTTTATTTCATACCCTCCTACTATGTGTTTCAAATAAAACCACTTCTTTCAATGAAATCCCTTTAAAGATTCAAAATCTGGGATATGCAATTCTTCAAGGAGAAAATTTTAACTATTCTCGGGAAATTTTTAAAGATTTGGTTAATAATGTTGAAACAAAATCATTCTTACTGTTTCCAAGATTTTTAAGTTACTATTTTGCAAAGAAATTCAGTAAGGATGATTTAGCTGTAATAAACTAAGGTGATTCTACTCAAATAAACAGTTTAACAACTGAAACTTTTTCAAGAATGTTAGCACCTTGCAAAACACAAGCAGAGGTGCCTGAGCAGATTTTAGCAGTTACAACTGCTCCTCAGGTATCTGCTGCTGAGCCCACTGCTCAAGGTGATCAAAGCAGTAGCACAACTGCTTTGAAACCCACACCTACAATCACCAAACAGCCTACAAAAAGAAAAACTCAAAAACCCCCCAAACCAATCAAAAAGGCATATCTGGAGGATGAGATACCAGAGCAAATGCCTGTGACAACACAAAAGTCACAAGAAACCACTGCTGCTTCTTCCTCACAGCAGTTGGTACAAATATCTCAACCCATAACCGAAACTCCTCCTGCTTCTTCACAAAAAGAACAGGTTGTACAAATAGGGTCTCCACATCATGATGCTCTGGAAACACTTGTTTCTATCATCCACAACTCAATACCCAGGGCAAATCCATCTTCTACACCACTCTTCACATCCACAATTCCCACACCAACTAAACTGCTGTTGGATGCAATTGATTTGAACCAGGCATTAACCAGTCCTTCTCAATCACCTATCAATGAGAATATACCTCAACAACTGACTGGGTCTGATGTATCAATCTTTGCTAACCCACCAACACAACCTGAGGAGGTTAGACCCTTTGAGTTACAAGTAACTCTTGGTGGTAGTCCAAGTGAAGCAGTCACTACAACTGTTGAACCCACTGGTTTACAATTGGACAGTGGTTATATCAATAAGACTTCCTTGGAGGCAATTCCTTTTATAGCACCTCTGCCAACCACCAGTGGATTTATTTATCCTACTGGCAACATCAAAAGGTTGTCAAGTGTTGAAGGAAGAAGACCCCAGTACCAAGAAAAAGGGGCATCAGTGGTTAATGTTTGGAGTATACTCCCTACATCTACCACTGATAAAACCACTGCTAGTGGGAAATCCGATGATCCCATTAACTTGGGTGATGGTATAAAGTACCAGAAATTGACGGATCGTATTGAAAAGCTTGATAACTCTGTTGCAGAACTCAAAGATATGCTACAACAGGTGTTACAAATTCAAAAGGTACAATCAACTGCTGTTCCATCTCAAGCACCTGCTCCACAAATGGCACCTGCAACAAATGAGCTCTGGAACTTGTTTCAACCTTTTCTCCATCAACAAGCACAATTAGCAAATCAGCAACATGAAAAACATGTCCAACAGCTGAGAAATGCAATGGAGTCAAGGTTCAAGAACACTCAGGCTGATCTAAAGGTTCTCAAAACTCAGATCCTGCACACCACTGGCACTGCTCCACCAACAGTACTTTTCATTGATCAACTCCCAGACGATAATGCCAAAAAGGGGGAGAAAATTCAGGAGTGGAAGAAGAAAGGAATAGATGATGGTCTCTACATTGAACCTGAAAAGGATGCTATGACCAGAAAAATTCCTGTGCCAGATGGTAGTAAAAAGGTTGATGCTACTCAAGAAGCACTTGATGAAGGAGTAGCAAGTGTAAAAAGAGATAGAATGGCAAAGGATGTTTCAAGGAGGAATGAGGAGAAAAGAGCTTTCATGGAGCTGTATGAGCAGGGTTGTTCTGGTTCAAAGGATTCTAAAAATCCAAAGACAAAAAGAAAACCTAAGTCCATCCCATCCAGATTTCCAAAGCCTCCAAAACCACCATCCAAAAGCCATCAGCATCAAACCTCTATCCAAACAACTGTTGTAACTCCTGCTGTATCAACTACTGCTGGTACCTCAGTGGTTTCAACATCTGTTCTCTCTTCAACACACACCACCTCAACACACACCACAACCACTATTTTACCACCACTGTCACCATCAAAAACCATTTCACCACCACTTTCACCTGCAGACAAAAAGCAGAAGACAACAGATGTTATAACATCTGTTGTAATGACAACAGTAGTTGAAACACCAGTTGTTTCAACAACTGTTAGTCAATCACAAACCACTGCCACACAATCTACCACCACTGATCCACCCAAAACATCATCTGCTTCTTCTAAAACAAAAAGGAGAAGGATTTATATATCAGATGATGATTCACCTTCACCACCACCAACATCTTCAAAATCCCTATCACTTGTCACTATTCCAAAACCCATACCTCTCTCTTCAGCTCAAATTTTAAAACCACTACCTCCTGCTGGTGTCTCATTGATCGGAGTGTCGCGCTCCGGTCAAAGATAATATTTATAAACCCAAATTACCCTTAACAATGTGTTAGTGGTAGTAAGGGGTCGAACCACGAAGAGTATGTGGTTTGTGTGTGGATTCGAATGAATTAAAACAATTGTCACAATTATGAAGCTTGCCAGATATTTTTGTATTTTTGTTTAATAGAAAGATGTGAATTTAAACTAAGTGAATTGATTAGACTGATTAACAACTAATGATTAAAGATTGCAAGAAATTTGGATACTAGAACAATAATAATAAAAAGGAATCACGCCCGGTTTCGGTAATTGTTAACCTAGGATTTCTACAAGTTTTAGTTTCAACTCAAATGCATTCGATTAACGGATTTAGTGTACCGTGACTTAGGTGCTACTAACTATCAACGCCCCGAAGAACGGACAAAAAGACACTTTGTAATCAACACAAGTAAATCCTAACAACGACAACGTACAATTACATATCACCGTTTCGCAAAGTCATAACTTTTAACATCGCTCGACAATTCACGAATTCGTAACAAATGTAATACTATTGTCAAGAGTTTCAAAAACCAAATACAAATTGTCACTAAGATGAAACAAGAACAAATTGAAACCCTAAAAGTAACAACTACCTACACCGGGGTGAAACCGAGATGATTAGCCGCTCATGGTTGATGCAACTTGATCACCGGATGCTTGGAATGCGGATGGAGTCATCTTGAAGCTTGTAGGATGCAGGAATGATGGAGAATTAGGGTTTATGGAATGGTGATGATGAGAAGGATGATGGATTGGTGAACTAGGGTTTGATGATTTATGGATTGATTGAGATGATGGTTGGTAGGTGAATTCTGGCTCCAAGATAATGTTTCAAAACTCAAAAAAAGTGTAACTCCCCGAATTCGAGGCCCCTTGACCAATAGAATTCGACTTTAGCACCCTAAGATCAGTATGTCGCGTTTTTGAAAACCAATGCCCGTCGCCGACGGGTCTGACCCCGTCGCCGACGGGTTCCCTATTTCCCATGTTTGGCCGACGGCTAAATTAACTGGATACGGGGACTTCTGGCTTACGGGCATATTCAGGGGGCGTCGCCGACGGGGCCCAGGCCGTCGGCGACGGGCTCTCGTTTGCGAAATTCTTGTTTTTCGTTCCCAACATTCCCGGTTGACCCGTAACACATCCTGGTGCTCCGATTTCCGACCCGGTGACTCGTAAAGCTCCCGAACAGCTCCTTAAACTTCGTTAAACCTGCATAACACAAATCTTATTAAAAGTAGGCCATTCAAGATTGAAACTTATGTAAAAACACAAAGTTACACAATAACGAACACGAGTTTTCAACCACGTATCACATCCCCACACTTGTCTTTTGCTTGCCCTCAAGCAAATCTGTTTTTCACTTTCACGTGGGTCGAACAACGAATAAACATCCCATTCCCGAGACAAAGGTTAAGGTCCAATGTCATGCTAAAGTTCAAATTCTTTACAATTTTCAATATATTTAACGGTAATGTGATTTTACATACACAAATGGTTACCCAAGATTAACCCGCCCGTGAAACCAATAATTCATGCACATCCCTCACAATGTTCTCTCCACTCGGCTTATAAATTGGCTAATATTTATAATGTATTAGCACTTCAAAAAATTATTCACTCAAAACCGATTAGAACACATACCCGCATAAGCTTGCAACTCAATCATTCTCCACCATTGATCACGAATACTAAGCACAAGTCAAAAGGTCTTTGAAGGGTTGTAATGGGGCTAGGCGAAGGGTAGGAATTAGGATATTTTAAAGTGGCTAAGGTGATGAAAATTCGATTTTTATTACAAATGACTAATCTAACAAGACTAACTATAAACACCAAATATGAGGCAACAACATTCGCCTTTTATTCAACAACTACTAACACTTTTTTTTTTTTTTTTTGTGTTTTTCTTCAACGATTTTCAATTCTTTTTCATGACTTTTTTTTTTTTTTTTTGCATATATGCAAACAAACAAGAACAACTATACAAAAACGACTCCTATAATCGAATTTCCATCACACGGGTTTAAAAGAAAAGGTTTAACGGTTATGGGCTATAGGGTGGTCAAACAAAAGGTTTAGGCTCAAAATGGGCGACTAGGGAATTTGTTTGGGTAAGGATAGAAAAAAGGTTTTAAGAGAAAAGGTTTACCTAATGCCTTAATCATTCTTGTGCTTGTATTCAGTCTATAGTCTCAAACGTATCAAAAGTTGCAAGTTCTACAATATATGACTAATGGTCCACTCAAACAAAGAAACATAAGTATGTAATCTATGATATAAAAGTGGCTCAAAACCTCACATATCTAAAAGGGTATGGTATGTGACATGCATAAAAGACTAGTTTCTTAGGCGGATTATTCCCAAATAACCACCCGTTAAATACCCGTCATGCTATTAATTCGAACTTGACCATGACAATAGACCAAATGGGTTGTGACATCCCTCGTTGACTTAGTTACTTGTGCTTTTAAGATCGCTTTTTGAAACAAGATATTTTTGAAAAATTTTTGAAATTTTCCCCCATCCCCACACTTGAGGTGAACATTGTCCTCAATGTGTAGTATTTAAATGAATGGGTCAAAATCTAAAATTTTTACTACTCCCCCATCCCCACACTTGAGATACATATTGTCCTCAATGTGTAAGAACTAGAGTATTAAACGCACAAGGGATGTGACACGACTAATTCCCCAAAATTTCACCCCGGAAAAAATAATATACAAAATACACTCCACTTATTTGCTAAACTAAAGATCAAAAGTAAAAAGAAACGTATGCACCTGGCTTGTGAGCTCATTCTTCGTATGCTCCTCTCCTCTTCATGAAAGCGGTTGTCCCACGAACCAATTGTACCTACAAATCTTAACCCTTGTGTAGAAGCATGCTTCTCACAACCACTAAAATTTGTTAGTTACCTAGTTCTACCACTTTTATGAAAATATTACCAAGCTATACATTATTTCACTTTGATTTATGTGGAAAATAAATTACAACAACAACAAACCTAACTCACTTTCGTAGGAATCACGGTTGCATTTAGCTTATGCAACAAGCCCTTTTAAACCCCCCAATAGCTTGGGAGGACGAGAGGTCTCGTGAGGGTTATATAGGGAACACACCCACAAAGTTCATTTAACTAGGCGAGAATTTAAATAACAAAATGAAAATAACGAAAATAAAAATAATATACAACAACAACAACAGACATACCATACCTCTACCGCTGATATCGCTCGTTTGGATCCACTGGCGGGTTGGGCTGGTATTGATAACCAGTGAGGGCCTCGAACATCTCCCTATAGTTATCGAGGGGACTCTGTTCCCCTTGAGGCGGCGCCGGCGGTTGGTACGGAACCGGGATAAAGCTAGAACCAACTGCCTCGGGCCAATGAGGGGTGGGATCGGATGGACCTAATGGATGAGGAAGATTGGGGTAATCAGTCCACCCCGAGTGTTCGGCGTATGGGAGACCGGCTTGAAGGTCTCTTTGATGGCGCTCCTGATCGTGGAGTATCTTGGTGTTGTTAATCGCCATTTGGTGAGAAATAGCCAAAGCACTCCAACGGCGTTGTTCCAATTCCCTTGCTTCATTTCGACGCCTAACCTCATCTTCTTCCCATGCCCGTCTCCGGGCTTCCTCATCCTCTTGCCTCTTTGCCAACTGTTCCATATGTGACCTTTGCATTGCTTGGAACAGTTGTTGCTCTTCCATAAATTGATTCATTCTTTCCCTCTGGGCTTCTTGAGCTGCCCAATACTCTTGCATTGAGGATCCATGAGATCCCTCCCAAGCTTCCCTTCTTCGATTGTATTCCCGTCCTTCACCTATGCAAGCAGAGACATTGTCATATATCTCCTGCTCTCCCCGATCAAAATTTTTATAGGAGGGCACCCGTCTAGTGGTCACAAAGCCCGCCACATCTGCATTAATTTCTCTATGCGGCCGCATGTATCGTTGCCTTGGTCTTTGTGCACCGGAGGGTTCAGCTTCCTCCTCTTCATCCCCCATCTCTTCATCTTCTTCCGATTCCGGTGGTGCCCCTGAAGTAAGGAACTCATACTTGTGACCCAACTTGTCAGTCACAACATACTTGTTCCCCGAGAGTTTAACTTCTATGTTCCAGTTCTTCTTCATGGAAGCCTTATTGAGTTCCTCCAATGGTTTAGTTACCCATAGTGATTCCGGAGGTAAGCAATTTTGTTGACAAATCATGGCACTAATGAGGCGTGCGTATGGAATAAAACGCCTATGGAACGACTCTCGAGTAAACCACGTATTCATCATCACTATGTGTCTCCATGACAGTGTCGGGGTCCCATATATCAAAGAATGCACCACCCTACAATCACCCGCCTTGACACTTCCACGATCACCAAACCTCACCAAAATGTTCTCCACATTAATCCCTTGGAGAATCTTTCCCTCAATCGTCATGTGCTTTTTCTTTGCCTCTCCCCCATCATGATAAGGTAAAACAGTTGCGGTCATCTGCTCCGGATCACCATCATTCGCATGACTATCCAAAAATTGTTGCATGTTTGGGTAGTCATATGCTTGCACCCCCAAAGAATCAAAACGTGCAATGCGGTTGATGTTTTCGAAAGACATCGTCATTGACCCCCGGCCTGCTTTCCCAACCAATTTCCATTCCACAGGAGAGCTATCCTTATTCATAAACTTCAGTGTCGACAGCCATTCACATACCTCCGACAAATAAATCCGCGAAGTGTTATCTTCGCACCAATCAAGCACTCTTTCCCAACCTTGCCGTTCAAACATTTGTGTTATTCCAAATTGTTTGAGCTCTTCAACATTTACCACTCTTTCACATACACTCCTTTCCGGAACTGAGGTGCTAACCTTGTTCACCATCTTCCACTTCCATAATTTAGCCTCTAACTTACGGTCTTGATATTCCGATAAAAGTTTTCTCTTCTCCTCATCCCAAACTTCGGCGCTTTTGCTATCCTTAAACTTTGCCCACTCCCAATCTTGTCTGTACAGTCTTGCATCCCCCTCTGCAACGGAGCTTAATTGCTCCCACTTCCTCGGTATTAAACCGGAAGAAGAACCGACTCCCGATGATGACGCTTGCCCCGTAGTCTTTTGTCTTTTACCACCAGCCATAACTACAATCACAAACAAGCAAAGCATCAATATAAACCCAAACCTTTACTAAGCTTCTCAAACTTTGAACATGATGTGTGATGTTGTCATTTTAATTAACAAGTGAATGTAAAATCGCCTCTTTAAACTTCCAAAGTCGCTCATTTTATCATAAACTTATCAATTTCTTGTTAATCTTATAATTTCTCATAAATTCAACAATATATTCAACATCACCTTCAAGTTCAATCATGTTCATAACAAGTGTAATCACGTCACTAAAGTTATAACATGCTCAAATTCCATCCAAAGCTACTAATCTTACTCAAAATCATGCTAGAACAACATACATTGTCTAAACAACCTACTCTTAAACTAAAAAGTTTAAAATTTCGGAAGAAAAACACTAACATAAGATAATTCAAGCATAATTTTCAGGAGAATCCATACCTTTGATGTTGTTAGACAAGAAGAACTAAGAAAAGATGGAAAACACGTAACTTGATGAACACCCTTTCAAAAACCCTAGAGTACATGCCCAGAAATCTTGCAAACTAGCAAGAATTGATGAAAACCGTGTTGGGGGTTTTGTTCCTCTCGAAAAATTACTCAAGATAGACTCAAAAATCAGTTGATTTGGTGGAGAATTGAGAGAGTTATGAGAGCTTGAAGGTTTTAGGATTTTTGGGGATCTTGGTGAAGAAGATGAAGTCAAGGTAATGGTGAGAGAGAGATGAACAGGTATATCGGTATTTTGAGGGGTTAAGATTCAATGCCAATTGAATATGGGTCGATTAGAGGGTCAAGATGAAGTTTGGTTTGTGTTTGGTGAAGGTTTAGAAAGGTTGGGTTCGGTTTGAATGGCTTAAAAACGACCCTGATGCGGAGACCAAACGAAGACCCGTCGCCGACGGGTCCCACCCCGTCGCCGACGGGTAGTGAAAATCATGATTCTGGGTGACGGCTTAAGGGTCTGTATACGAGGATTATGTGCCGACGGGGGTTTTGAAAGCCCGTCGCCGACGGCTAGTAGCCCGTCGCCGACGGCTTCCCAAAATTTTTTTTTTTTTTTTTTTTTTATTAAAAGGAGGAATTTTATGAACTTTTAATAAAGGGACTATGTACATACAAAAATCCTAAAAATTATTAAAAATCTTTTTGTGATTTTTTATAAGTTAAATTTTGAAAACGCAAAAACCGTTAACGGCCCTACCACCCCCCAAAAAAATCGTGTATTGTCCTCAATGCACATAACAAAGCCTAAAAACATACCTTGTGTCTTCATGACCCGTTCGGAATGTCCGGACTTCACACAATCAAGAGAGATTAGTATGGAACGAAAACGATTAACATAAACACACACAAACAAATAAATAATTGTACATAACTTTACACAAAATGTTACCGGTCCTTGTTAGTCGACCTCGTAAATCGGTGTGCTTACAACAAAGCTCACCACTTCCTTGTTTTCGTCTACCTTCTCGTTACCATTAAGAAACGGTTTTAGGCGATGACCATTTACCGTTTGTCGTATCCCATCCTTCGGGTCCTCGATGGTAACATCACCCAATTGTCCGACCCGGGTGATCACATAGGGTCCCATCCATTTGCTCCGGAGCTTTCCGGGAAAGAACTTGAGCTTCGAATTGTAAAGCCACACCTTTTGGCCAACCTCGAACTCTTTCTTTCTCAACTTGGCATCATGCGCTTTCTTCATTCCATCCTTGTAGTTGGACGCGCATTCATATGCCATTTCCCTTAGCTCCTCCAACTCACATAGCTTGAGTTTCCTTTCCTTACCTGCATCGTCATATTGAACATTAACTTCTTTAATAGCCCATAACGATTTGTGTACAAGTTCCACCGGTAAATGACAATTTTTGCCATAAACTAACCGGTAAGGTGTAGTACCAATAGGTGTCTTATGTGCCGTACGGTAGGCCCATAAGGCGTCGTTCAATTTAATTGACCAATCCTTACGGTCCGCCCGCACGGTCTTTTGCAAAATCTCTTTGATTTGCCTATTTGACACCTCAACTTGCCCGCTTGTTTGCGGGTGATAGGGGGTAGCAATCCTATGGTCAACACCAAACCGTTTAAGAAGTTTCCCAAACCGAAAATTTTTAAAATGAGATCCTCCATCACTTATGATGACCCGAGGAATCCCAAACCTTGAGAAAATATCAGTTTGAACAAAATTACACACTACGGAGTGGTCGTTCGTCTTGGTGGCTATTGCTTCGACCCACTTTGACACATAGTCAACGGCCACCAAGATATACAAATTGCCATAGGAATTGGGGAATGGGCCCATGAAATCAATTCCCCACATGTCAAAGTTGTCGACTACAAGGATTGGTTGCATGGGCATCTCATCCCTTTTTGAAATACCCCCTAGTTTTTGACATTCTATGCAATTTTTGGCAAACTCATTTGCATCTTTGAAGATAGTAGGCCAAAAAAGACCACTATTTAACACTTTATGACCCGTTTTGTGACCACTAAAGTGACCACCACATGCAAATGAGTGTAGATGCTGCAACACGCTTGGAATCTCTTCGTCATCAATGCATCTTCTTATAACTTGATCCGCACACTCCTTCCACAAATGCGGTTCTTCCAACCGATAGTATTTGATTTGGGACATGAAGTGTTGCCTTTTCCGTCTATCCCAATGTGCCGGCATATCACCTGTAACAAGATAATTGACAATGTTAGCATACCATGGCAATTTATCTAATTTCATTATGTGCTCATCTGGGAAAGACTCATTGATCTCTACAGTTGTAGGATCCTCTTCAACCATCAACCGGGACAAATGGTCCGCCACAACATTTTCGGTACCCTTTTTGTCCCGTATCTCCAAATCGAATTCTTGGAGCAACAACACCCATCGGATTAACCTCGGTTTTGCATCTTTCTTCTCCATGAGGTACCTAACTGCAGTGTGATCAGAATAAATAATCACTTTACTACCCCATATATATGCCCGAAATTTATCCAATGCATATACCACCGCAAGTAGCTCTTTTTCGGTAGTAGTGTAATTCAATTGTGCATCCGAAAGAGTCTTACTCGCGTAGTATATGGCAACGGGTTTCTTATCGACCCGTTGTCCCAACACGGCCCCCACCGCATAATCACTCGCATCACACATAATTTCAAAAGGAAAAGACCAATTTGGCGATTGCAAGATTGGAGCCTCAACCAACTTCTCTTTCAATTTGTTAAAAGCATTTTGGCAATTTTCATTAAAATCAAACAGTTGATCTTTTAACAACAAGTTACATAAAGGCTTGGTTATGTCACTAAAACCCTTAATAAACCGACGGTAAAAACCCGCATGACCTAGAAATGACCTAACACCTTTAACGGTCGTGGGATACGGTAAAGTAGATATGACTTGTACCTTTGCACGATCAACCTCTATCCCACGACTTGACACCACGTGTCCCAACACTATTCCCTCTTGAACCATAAAATGGCTCTTTTCCCAACTTAAGACCAAACTAGTTTCGACACACCTTCTTAATACTTTATCTAGTTGATCCAAACAAGCCTCAAAAGATGACCCAAAAATTGAGAAATCATCCATGAAGATTTCCAAAGACTTCCCCACCATATCTGAAAAGATACTCATCATACACCTTTGGAAGGTGGCGGGGGCGTTACATAATCCAAACGGCATTCGCCTAAATGCGAAAGTGCCGTAAGGACAAGTAAACGTGGTCTTTGCTTGGTCTTCCGGATGGATGGCGATTTGATTATAACCTGAATAGCCATCTAAGAAACAATAAAATTTTTGTCCCGACAATCTCTCAACTATTTGATCAATGAACGGTAAAGGGAAATGATCTTTGGAAGTTGCGGTATTCAACTTCCTATAGTCAATACAAATTCGCCACCCGGTTACCGGCCGAGTGGCTACCTCTTCACCTGCGTCATTTTTGATGACTTGTATACCCGATTTCTTGGGAACCGTCTGTGTTGGGCTCACCCATTGACTATCCGAGATCGGGTAAATGATACCCGCATCTAGCCATTTCAGCACTTCCTTCTTCACTACCTCCCGCATGTTCGGATTTAATCTCCGTTGTGCATCTCGAACTGGAGTCACATTCTCTTCCGTGATGATTTTGTGCATCACCACCGAGGGACTAATACCCTTCAAATCAGCAATGGTCCATCCAATCGCCGCCCGATTAGTGACCAAAACATCCATCAATTTCTCCTCTTGCTCCACGGTTAAATTTGATGCAATAATAACCGGGAGCGTGTTGCCTTTACCAACATAAGCATATTTGAGATGCTTAGGCAACACCTTCAATTCAACCTCCGGAGGCTCTACTAATGACGGCTTCAACTTGGTGTCAATGCTCTCCGGTAAACTCTCAACTTGATGCGTCCATGTCGGTTTTCCCTCTCTAACCGCAAGCACCTCCAAACTTCTCACTTCCTCGTCTATGCTCTTATCCATCTCCACCTGTGACCTGTCAAACATATAACAATCCTCCATTGTGTTTTCCCCATCTACGACCGTGTCGCAAAGAGGTATACACGTGTCAACAACGTCCGCCATATAGCATTCATCATCAACTGGAGGGTTCATAAGTCCGGAAAAAACATGCAACCTCAACCTTCTGTTTCCAAATGTCATGTCAACCGTTCCCGTTTTGCAATCAATTTGAGAATTCGCGGTTGCTAAGAACGGTCGACCCAAAATCACCGTAGGTTGTTTAGTTGGGTCCTTTGCCACATAATCAAGCACTAAAAAGTCCACCGGATAGTAAAAATCCTCGATTTTCACTATCACATCCGAAACAACTCCACGGGGTAGTTTGGGTGTTAAATCGGCTAACACCACGGTGGTGTTTGATGATTGAAGTGGACCAAACTCGTATTGGTCATACAAACTACCCGGTAGAATGCTCACGCTAGCACCAAGATCTAGAAGTGCCCGGTTGATTTTAAAATCGCCTACTTGAATTGAAATGATAGGCGCACCCGGATCTTGGAGCTTAGGTGGAAGTGCACCCGAAAGAATTGAACTCACATTTTCGGTTAAATCTAATTTTTTTGGAAATTTGTGAGTGCGTTTTTGGGTACACAAATCTTTCAAGTACTTAGCATACGACGGTACTTGTTTGATTGCATCCAAAAGAGGTAAATTTATCTTTACTTGTTTAAAAATTTCCAACAACTCTTCTTGTTGTGGACCTCTTTTGTTTACAACTTTTTTCATGGGTCCCTTCAATGCTTCGGGATAAGGGGCGGTATTAGCCTCCACACCCTTTTCCTTAGCCTTGGGGACAGGGATGGTCACAACGGGGGTATCATTGTTCTTTTTCAAGTCATTTTTCTTTTGACCCGTTTGACCATTCTCATTCTCATCTTCACTAGCATCCTCCACCACCCCTTCAACAAACTCGGGTGGTGGTGGCTCAACACCATTATCTATGACTCGACCACTACGTAAAGAAATTTTATTTATTGGTACCTCACGCGTGTTCCTTGAGTTCGACCCTTGATGCTTAGGGTTCACTGTGGTGTCACTTGGAAGTCCTCCTCCACTTCCCCGAACTTGAGCCATCTCTTGAGCAAGTTGCCCCACTTGCTTCTCTAATGCCCTTTGGGATTTGTCTCTCACCTCAAACTCTTTCCGCATTTCAATTTTAATTTCTTGGTTTGAATTCCGCATTTCAGCTCTAAGTTCTTGATGCGAGTTGGTGAGAGTGTTCATGAGAGCGTCTAGTTTCGAGCTAATCGAATCATCACCTTGGGAGTTAGACGCACCACCCCCATTACCACCTTGATTGTAACCCCGTTGATAGTTGCCTTCTCGGTTTTGATACCCTTGGTTACCACCTTGGTTGTAATTCCTTTGGTAACCCCCTTGGTTACCACCTTGACGATTATTGTATGAAGACCCACCTTGACCTCCTTGGTTACCCGATTGAAAATTCGGGTTCATTTGATTCGAAGCATTACCATACCGGAAATTGGGGTGATTTCTCAAGCCCGGATGGTAAGTGTTTGAGTTCATGTCATATTGCTTTCGGTCCCCATACACTTGATTGACTTCCTCGGTGTAATCACCCGACCCCATTGGACATTGTTCCGCCCTATTCCCAATATCACCACACTCGTCACACACTTCAAATTGAACCGCGTTCACTTCTTTCTTCTTCATTCGAGCCATTTCCCGCTCTAAAGTAGAAATCCGATCTTTAGAATCAAGATCGGGAAGTGACCGGGAAACGGGATGCTTCTTGGCTCGGTCGGCCGATTCTTTCTCTTTCGAACGCTTGCTCATTCGTTCCAAAAACTCCCAATCATCGTCTTCATGGTTGCTTAGGAGGGTCCCATTGCTTGTGGATTCAAGTCGGTTCCATGTATTGTCATCTAGACCCCGTACAAAACATTTAACTAACTCCCACTTCTCAATTTGATGATGAGGGCATCTTCGCATCATTTCTCTAAACCTTGTAAAGGCCTCATGTAACGGTTCGCCCGATAATTGGCGAAAAGACCTAATTTCATCACGAACGTCATCGGTCTTCGCCATTGAGTAGTATTCATCAAGGAACGCTTGTTGCATTTCTCCCCAAGTGCGGATACTATTTGCGGGAAGTGTGAGGAACCATTGCTTTGCCTTATCCTTCAGTGAAAATTGGAATAGTCGAAGTTTGACCTCATCTAAAGCAAAGTTGTGACCTCCGATAGTGCTGCAAACCGAAGAAAATTCCGTCAAATGTGTATACGGTTCGTCGTTAGATCTTCCATTAAAATGAGGAAGTATGTTGATGTAATGTGGTTTACAATCAAACATCCTCCTCTCACAAACGATTGGGGAGTCATTCTCGGTGACAACCGGCCTAAAACGATCATTCACTCCCCGTGGAGGTCGTTGACGACGATGTGGACCATTAATTTCTTGATCACCCGGTCTTCTATTATCCCGTCTTTCCCCTCTTCGATCATCCCTTCGATCATCTCTTCGATCATCTCTTCGATTATCCCTTGGGTTACCACCTCCCACGAAACGAGGAATCCGGTTAGGGTTTGCATTGTTGTTGTTGTTGTTATAAAACCCATCATTCCGGTTCCGTTGGTCATTGTTTCGTGGTTGACGGTTGTTCCCATAACCATCATTTCTTCCACCTCCGTAACCGTATTCATCGTTCCCAACGTAATTGGCATTTTGATAGCCAAATTCCTCATCATCATATCTTCTTGCGTTGTAGACGTTTCCCCAATTCACATAGCCCCAATCTTCGTCATCGTTAGCCCTATCATCATAATATCCCCCGTCATCCGAATTTTCCGTATGAACACTCACATGTTCCGGCGATTGATAACCGGGAACACTATAAGG
>JARYGA010028625.1:0-38090 GCA_030545235.1 Helianthus tuberosus
AGGCAGGCAACAACTAAGTACCATATGCTTGAGGATTTTGGATGATGTTATTCATGGCATTGTAAGTATCAAAATAAGAATAGTTGATATATGATAATTCCGACTTTAAATCCTTTAGCAACAATATCAAATCATTGCTGTACTTTCTCGACCAATCGTTAGCTTCCACATCGCATTCCTTGGTGGGGGTTTGCTTTCTCTGTCTCGGGCAACAACCGATCATTCCAACTCCTGTCACCACAAATTTACGTGCTCCCATACCATACAACGTCTATAAACGAGTGAGTTACGTGAATTAGCAATAATAAGTTACATGATTCAAACAAGAGAAAACAAGAGGTTTACATACATATATACCTTGATAAATTGTTTAAAAGTGGAGGCCATGAGATCAACATATTGTTGTGGGGTGTACTTCTTTGAGACTTTGGAGTTGTTGCGGAAGTAGCCAAAGAGATCATTGCTTCCGATCACAATCACAAATAATGATTTGGCTAAGTGGGTTTGTGCACCATCTGAGCCCAGTTCTCGAACCAACTGCTCATACACCAAAGTGTAGTACTCTACTTGTTGTGTCAGTGAAATTACTTGTTCCTGCATTTTTCAATTATAACATACATAATTATTAATTAATTAATTAATTAAGAATCAAATTATAGATCTCAACTTTTTTACAACTCTTAAATTTACATATTTTGTCCACTATGAGACTACGTTTCCATCACACAGTGGTACCGATAGGTTACAAGCCCTTTGGTAATAAGGATCTGAATGCATGCAAATTATTAAAATGTGTTCTTACAACGAGGTCAGTCCTATTAAAGAGTCCCGCGCCTCCTGATGCAAAGTTGACTCCAGTAATCGGATATGTGTTCGACGTTTTCCATTTTGACACCAATGATAGATATGGTTGCGCCAAAGGTAATCCCACCTTTTCAGCTATCATATTGCACAAGATCTTTTAGTTCAGATACAGAATTGAAACTCCTTTAAATACCTATTAATTATAGTTATTTTAATTATTATTTTTTATTATTCATCTAATTTTTCTGATTAATATCAAGGCTTAATTAATGTACCCCCCCCTCCCCCCCCCCCCCCCCCCCCCCACACACACACAAAAAATGGCGTGAGTGCAAATCCTTGAATGTAGAAATTTAGGTGGTATTTAGGCGTGTAAAATTTTTTGTTGTGAAAAAAAAAATCCTAGAACATACCAAGAAAGTCAGCAGGATTTTTTCCGTTACTGAACCGACCAGTAGCTTCTCCAGTAGGAAAATCTACACCATTGTGAGGGAAATCAGCCTTAATAAGGGAAAGAGCGAGGTGATTGTTGTTACCGACGTCCACTAATGAGTCTCCAAAAATGTAAACCCCCGGGACTGATTGGCACAGACCGCCGGGGGATAAGATAAGTAAACCACAGAAAAACAAAAACGCGATGAGTTTTAGTGGAACTCCACTAATGGAATTAGCCATTTAGTAGTATTTGTTGGTGTATGATATGGAGTGAGGGGGTTGATGAGGATTTATAAAGGATTTGAAAATGAAAACCAAATGATCTGAAGTGATCAATGAACTCAACTTTTGCTTACAATATGATTACTGTTATTTGATTTAGTAAACCACAAAATAAATGGTTTGAAAATGAAAACAAAATGATCTGGAGTGAATGCACTCAACTTTTGCTTACAATATGATTACTGTTATTTGATTTAGTAAACCACAAAAATAGTCAACAAAAAAAGTCAGTAGTCTCTACATCAATTTTACTTATTATTTGTTTTGTTGAAAGAAAAAAAAAATGTAGAAAAGCATGCAGAAGTCGTAATAAGCATTTGGCTTTTTTTAAGGAGATATAATAATTAATATTTGAATATGTAATGTTTTGTATTTCTTGTTACGGATACATTTATATATGTTTAATTTAGAGTTAATTGCATGGATGGTCCCTGTGGTTTCACGTTTAGTCCCCATCTTTTGAAAATAGCAAGCATGCTCTTATGGTTTGTCATTTTGTTATTCGGATAGTCCCCTGATATTTATTCAGGAGACTATCCGAGTAACAAAATGACAAACCATAGGGAGCATACCTGCTATTTCCAAACTAACTGACATCTACTCAGGGGACTATTCGAGTAACAAACTAACAAACCATAGTAAGCATACCTGCTATTTTTAAAAGATGGGGACTAAACGTGAAAAAACGTGAAACCACGGGGACCATCCGGGCAATTAACTCTTTACTTTATTATAATAATCTATACTTTCTATAAAAGGAGAAATCTGAGTGACATAAGAAAAGCTGATGTGGTAGCCAGAGAGGCTGTCCAACACTGCTTTTCTTATGTCATTACTGCATCATAAGTCTTAATATATAAAATCATTTAAAATCTATATAAACCTCTGCCATCCAAAACCTCTGCCCATATCTATCCTTTAAAGCCAGCAGAGGTTGAAGATCCTTTGTATGCGTATATATCAGCAGATATTTTGAAATTGCCGGTAATTTCAAATTCAAAATGACTGGGGATACGTAATTTGCAATTAATGCATGTCACTCACTCACTTCTATCAATCATCTTCTTATATAAAGGTTTTTTTTCTCATTTCTCTATTCATATTTACACTCTCGTGTTCTCTGCTTTTGTATTTTCAAACCACATTTCCAACGTATCTCTCCCTCAAATCCCTTCTTCTCAATACTCGACATTTGTTCATAAAGGAAAAGAGAAAACATAAGCTCTCTCTGACCCACTTTCAGAACAAATTTTGAGGATATGTCGTTTGCCTTGATGATGGTAATGTCATATATAATTATGTTTGTTTTTGATTTTTCGTAATTGTTTTTTATCTGAGTTATGACTAAACGATGATTGTGAATGATTTGAGCAGATGATGATGATGATTGTTCTACAATTGTTCCTACCAAATGCAAGAAACTCTCTGCTTCTGCTGCAAGAAACTCTTCGATTACAGATCTTTGTGTTTTACATAATTGTCCCAGCATCATTGTTCCAACATCGTTGAAAGTATGTTTTTTTTTGTAATTTTGAATTTTTGAATTTTGAACTGATCTACTTTAATTCTCGCTTTATATTTCAGTCTAATCACAGTTGTTTGAAATTCATACAATCATCTGCGGGTTATTTTAGGTTTGTTGATTTTTTTAAACTGTTGATAATGTTGATAATTTTTATTTTGAACTGTTGATATATTCCAGCTCTGTTTTCTTCGAGCGACCAGTGGTAGAAGCATTTGTGGAGACATAATGGTTTTAGAATATGTTAATATGGATATTGATAGTATTAAATTAAATACAAAGAAAGATTAAGCAATTAATATGAATTAAATACAAAGAAAGATTATTAAATGTACAGTGAAGTTATTCTGGGTTATGACTAAATGATGATTATGAATGATTTGGGCAGATGATGATGATGTAGAATCTACAGTGGTTCCTACTAAACGCAAGAAAGTATCTGCTTCTGATGTAAGATAAGATTTTATTTAATAAGATATATAAGTAGATTCAGTTTGTTTTTTCCTGCCTTTTTGTATTAAAAGATGCATAAAGTTGGGAATTTTGATGTATAGAATGTATACATATAAGATGTATACACTTCTGCAGACTCCGATGATTTAAAGCAGCTCTTTATCAAGCAAGTTGAGGATTAAGTATATGAGGATAGGGCTACTCTTCAGGAGCTGAAGAGGTGTTTTGATGGACTGCATCTTGGTCTGTTCACGAGAGACCAGGTTTCCAGAAACCTGATGGTGATGCCTTCAACTTCCATGGAGTTCATGGCGATGCTCAAAGATATACATCGAGAGGTTCAATACTCTATGGAGTTGAAGCTAAAATTGGAAGATTTTTGCTGTTAGATTCTTAAATTTCTTGGTGTTGTTGTTAGATTTTAAAGTTCCGTTGTTCAGTACTCGATGTAATTGTTGATCTTTTAATCTCATAATTAAATTTTAATCCTATTAATCTTTTTGGAGCATTTTATTTTTACTAATTTTAGGGTGCATACGTATTATTGTAACGCCCTAACACGTTTTAACCTAAAGTCGCAGCGGAAATACGAACTTAAAAATTCTCTTTCATTATATTCATTTTTTTCACTTAAATACATTAATCCCTCTTCATAAATTGATTAAAGACTAACATACGTATATCGAATTAAGTGACCACATACACACCCTCGTACAATCCATGTCTTGACTCGATCTTCAACCGCGTACACATCTTGAGCAAACATTCATAAACCTGTACAACCTGCAGTCACCACAACCAATCACATCATTAGCAACCGATGACAAAATACAAAATCTTAACATATGCATAATGAAGCGACAACATATCATGCTTCCTCTATTACTAGCCCCTTCATTCATCCATTGTATCACTCGCATCAAATTGCGATGTCAACCTTCACCTCCATTGTTAACATACCTACACTTCACATTAGTTCTCAATAGAAAACGATTAGTATCATTAGCGTCTTTTCATATGAACATGACCTCGAATACACATAACTCATCTTTATGCATAATTCATTATGTACATTCCCTTTCTTACCCAAACTTAATCAAATCTCTTTATTAACCACTTCCGACCCATTTGCACTAAAACTTAACTTAGTAATAACAACGATTCATATCTTCTTGCGTTACCTTCAATAATTACCATATATCATAAATACATTAACAAACAAAAGGGTAAGTTCGGAGTTTACTTACCTCGTGCGTCCGAGTTCAAGCATAGCTTCCGTGTTTATCCTTGGCCCGTTGCCCTTCCATGCTTGTGTCCGCGTTGACATGACTCCTATCCGTACATGTCATTACATTCACATTCTTGTTAGCATATATGATTGTGCGTATGAACGATCATATCAATTTCATATCTCACGTATGACTTTCATTAGTCAATTCAAACAAGCATAAAGCATACTCAACATCAACCTAACATAATCTTCACATGAACTATATCTAAAATACATTCCTCATGTTAGTTTACTATCAATTTCATTAATACCACATTCTATACATGTTTACCCATTAATTGCATACAATTTCACATATTATTG
Organism: Helianthus tuberosus; assembly: GCA_030545235.1. Taxonomy (NCBI): domain Eukaryota; kingdom Viridiplantae; phylum Streptophyta; class Magnoliopsida; order Asterales; family Asteraceae; genus Helianthus; species Helianthus tuberosus. The sequence goes on from JARYGA010028625.1 coordinate 5,091, forward strand.
TCATTTAGACATTTCATCAAACACTTGGTGTGCGTACTACTTCCTAAGCATAATGTACAAGTATTTCATGTGTTTCTTCCTAATTATCACCTTCATTTATCAACACAAGTAAACATCATACAAATTCCATACCATAATCACTCTATATACAAATACCCATCACATACTACACATATTCCTAATCAAGTTCATACCATTTCATGGATTACACATAAACCCACTTAACTAAGTGTGGTAATTCATCCAAACACCTAAATTCTAGCACTTTACTCAGAGTTTTCGCTTAGGGTTTGTTCCTAAACGTGCATACATCACTAATTTGGGCATAACCTTCATGATTCATACATAAATCACCACTAGTGATGATTATCCAGATTTCTCAACTTCATTAAACATCAAAATTCGACATACCTTATGATCCCCTAGCTTGGGTGATCGTTAATTCATGTTCCTTCTTGAATTTGAGCCCCGATTCCTCCTTCAATTGGGTGATATATGATGAACTAGGGTTTGGCTCTCTAGAGCCTTCCCCTAATCACGCACAGAACACACACGAAGTGTGTGTGTGTGTGTGTGTTATTTTCATTTATTAAAACCACTTTCAAGTTATCCCACTTTGGTCCCTCTTGTTTCGTTTTAATTAAATAGGGCTACAACTCTCCGTTTGATACCAACGATATTAAAATCAACTAGGTTAATTATTCCTAGTTATTATTCATTTACGGTTTTACTTTTACCCCTAATGGTATTTTTACCCGTTCCTTTATATTAACCGGGTTTAAATTACCAAACCCATTTTTGGGGTGTTACAATTATTATGTAATTTTTAATATCATATGAGTATTGCAGATCGATATTGATGTAGATGTGAAAGTGTCTCTGAGTTTGATTTAGATTATGTTGATGTTGAATTGTTCTTGAACAATTTTTTGAAGAATTACAAAGAATCAATTTCTGTTACTGTATAGATCTGTCAAAGTTAAAGTTTGCCAAAAGAGAACATCTGCTCGAAATCATCATCTGTTTTTTAAACCTCTGTTTGGCTAAAAAGTCATCCACTGCTGAAGGGTGTTGCCTGTTCTCATAAGTTCTATTTAATCTAACGACTGCTGACTTGCCACTGTCGCCAGCATCTGTTGTTGCCTAATAGAGATTCTCAACATCCGTGTCCGCTGAAGTGGTAGAAGTATGTGTTTACGATGTAGAGTATTGTTGGTCTTTAAATGAAGAGTTTTTTTATTGTTTTTTTATGTATAGAGGTTTGAAATTTTATTATTATTTTTTTATTATTTGGTAAGTCAACAATTTTTGAAGAATTTCATCCTCTCAATTACAAATACGCAACATCTGTTACTTTAAATGTCTGTCAAAGGTAAAGTTTGCCCAAAGAGAACATCTGTTTGAAGTGATTCTCTGCTAATCTAACGGCTGTTTGACTTGCTACTGTTGCCAACATCTGTTGTTACTTAACAGAGGTTCCCAACATCCGTGTCTGCTGAGGTTGTAGAAGCATTTGTTTACTATGTAGAGTATTGTTGTTCTTTAAATGACGAGATTTTTTTATTATTTTTTTTATGCTAGAGGTTTGAAATTTTATTATTTTTTTATTATTTGGTAAGTCAACAGTTTTTTGAAAAATTTCCTCTCAATTACAAATACACAACATCTGCTCCTCTAAATTTCTGTCAGAGGTAAACTCTGCCCAAAGAGAACATCTGTTTGAAGTGATCCTCTGCTGATGAAGACATAGTCTGAAGAAATTTTGAAGAAGCAAATGTCTCCTGTGGGTCAACAGATCTTAAAGAACAACAGATGATATTCAATAGATCCTGCTCAACAGAGGTTTTCAATGTAATAGTGCTTAGGCTAATAGCAGATGTAGGGAGTTTGTTAGGCTATTAGATGTTTTGCATTAAAAGCTGTTGTTTTTAAATATAATTTTACATGTTTATGTTAAAATGTACACGTTTTTTCCTGCTAGATTTTTTAACCTACAATGAATTGAAATCTGACATTCGGGCTGTAAGATATTTCACTATATAATATCATTTATTTAGATTATATTGATGTTGAATTGTGTCTGAACAGATGTTTGGTAAGTCAACAGTTTTTTGAAGAATTTCCTCATATCAATTACAAATACTCAACATCTGCTACTCTAAATGTCTGTCAAAGGCAAATTTCCCAAAGAGAACATCTGTTTGAAGTGATCATCTGTTGATGAAGACAAAGTCTGAAGAAAGTTTGAAAAAACAAAGGTCTGCAATGGGTCAACAGATGTTAAAGAACAACATATTCAGTAGATGCTGCTCAACATTGGTTTTCAATGTAATAGTGCTTAGGCTAATAGTTGATGTAGGGAGTTTTTTAGTCTATTAGATGTAATTGCAATCTTTATAAAAGCATGATGATGAAAACATTCTTCTCACTGTCTCTAAGTTTGATTTAGATTATGTGGATGTTGAATTGTGCCTGAACATATGTTTCGTAAATCAACAAATGTGAAAATTTTAAAAGACAATTGTTGAAGTTTTGAAATGCGGATAATGGTAAATAATCATTTATAGTGTTTAAAATGCGTCTTATGGTAAATGAAGAGGTTAATTGTAATTATGAAAACCTGTTTTTTTTTTTTTTTTGAAGGTTTAAAATTTGTCCTTAGGATTTCTTGATATTTAATTTTATAGTTTTCCATTGAAAACTTATTTTTGAAATGTTTTGCATTAAAAGCCTAATCATCGTCGCATCATATTCTTTAACAGTAAGTTAGTCTCACCATCTATTTAGTCATAACTGCCTTCATTGGGTATATAAAATAAATTTATTTGTCTTACATTGGGAAACTGCTTTCATCATTACCGCTTTCATCCATCTACTCAATCATCTTCAAAGTTTTTTGTTTATCAATATCATTACAATCTCTTTGGCTTTCAAACACACATTTGTTCACCGCAAAATCAAGACAAAAACTGAAGCATCGTCGCATCATATTCTTTAACAGTAAGTTAGTCTCACTTGACAATTGTAAAAATGTCTCTTTTTTATGATTCTCTTGAGATTTTACAATCAAATTATGAATCCTAAAGTTAATCAAGAATATTGATTAAAATTTTACTTCCATAACAATGTATCTTATCTAGTCCTAAAATTCTTTGTTTTCGAACTTTCTTTATTATATAGTTAGCTCTGTTTGACACTTTCATATTTTATATAATTAGTTGTGTTAAAATTATTAACCATGTTTGTTATTTAAATTAATTAAATAAATATTTAGGGTTGAGAGTTTAAAATCTTGTAATAGTGGCAAAGGTCTGTTTATCTTTTGAAAATGGATGTTTGAAACCACTGTTGGGTTAAAATAGAGTTTTGTGGAGAAAACAGTGGTTGAAACTACTCTTGGGTTAAAACGGTGGTTTAAAACAACTATTGGGTTAAAACAGTGTTTTGTGGAGGTTGCAGGTGATTGAAACGACTATTGAGTTAAAACAATGTTTTTTGGAGAAAGAACATGCTTGAATGCAAATGTTATTTCGTTAAAAAAGATTAATAAATCGTATATTTTCGTATTTTTTATACTCTAAACTTTAAGTATTTACCGACTGGCTTATCTATTTATAAATATAATCATATTCATCATTTATATGTGTTATGCATGGTTTTCTAAAAGCCACATGTGTTTGCACACGGGTCTTACCACTAGTAATAATAATAACATTAATTACCCAATACATCCTTACACTCTTTTATGTTACCAATAAAGATATATTTTTTTCTCACAAATATTGTTCATATATTAATTCACATCATCACAAGGAATAGTGATGTCTTCGTTTCTTTACTTTGAGCATTACATTTTTCAAAGTTTTCATTTTGGCCTCTCTTTAATTTGTCTTCACATAGACATATAATTGTCTAATCAAACTGTGTATATGTGTAATATTTGAATAATGTATGAATATTTATATAACAAATTTATTTTAGTAATAATTTGGTTATGGACTACTTTAAGTTTGTTATATTTTTAATTTTAATTGATAACTCTATCTAAATTGTATACAAATTTTTTTATACTTAATTAAAGGACTTTTTTATTTAACTAAATGTTTTTTAATAGTTCTTTAAATGTTGATATTGGACACTAATGCGTTCGAAATTTTCTATTTTTATATACGTTTCGTTATACAATTTGTAACGATCGGTATTTCGCTTTCAGTTTCTAATTTAAGATGTGCATTTAAATCACGTTAAAAAATCCAACCCTGCAACGCAGGGGATCAGCTCTAGTTATTACCAAAGTTACATTCAATAACTTTTATTTAATATGTAATATAAATGTTTTATGGTTTAAGTGAACGTTACCAATAAAGGTATATTTTTTTCTCACAAATATTATTACTAAAGTTACATTCAATAACTTTTATTTAATATGTAATATAAATGTTTTATGATATTTTTTTCTCACAAATATTATTACTAAAGTTACATTCAATAACTTTTATTTAATATGTAATATAAATGTTTTATGGTTTACGTGAATTTTGATGGTTTACTTTGACTTATCTAAAATATAATTAGTTATTTAATAACAGTTCTAGTTATATATAGTCATAAATAATTTTAAATAATGTCATGTGGCAAGACCTTCTCATTCTTTAGAATAATTCTTTTACTTTATGTTTAAAACATCTATATTAAATAACTAGGTTATGGACCTCGTGTGTTACACGGATTGAATAAAAAAAATATCTCACGTAATTAAAAATTGATAAATACTATAAAAATGCTTAAAACCACTTGTAATCAGAAAAATGTCAATTTATTTGGAGTTTAAAGAACAATAAAATAAATAAAAACAATTTAAGATGCTAATATATCATATATATATAATTATTGCTGTTAGAAAAAAAAATACATAAGTTAAAACTTACAATTTACACAACTCTTGAATTATGAATAATTTGAAATGGAAAGCTACACATGATACATCTGCTAGTATGCCTATAATTAAATATTAGCTAGAGCACATATTTTAAGTTACCACAAGATTTTTGGTTTTTGTGCAAGGAATAATAAAAAAAATTTAAGTTACCACAAGATTTTTATACCCTAATGTTAACAATTTTATTCCATTGTTTTTTTCGTTAGGTTGTTATACCTTGTGCCGATATCGTAATGAATCAAACTAATATCGATCGAAGTTGTACCGCATTGTGCGAGGGATCCCACTATTTATAACTTTAAATTATGTATTTGTTATTGTTGATAACTAAAAATACTAAACCCATCCCATTCATTTCTATCTTCGATCTAATGTAAACTCAAAGGTTTAGAGAAAACACCTATAAGTGTGAAAACGGTGAGAACGCCCCTCATCCGTTGGATCAAAACAATCTATGTATTAGATTGGCGCGGTGACGTTTTGGTAAATATATTAAACTTTCGAACGTGGGCACACTTCATTAAGGGCAAAAAGGTAAATGTGCATCTACAAAACCAATAAAAACGCGACCGACACATATATACTTCCCAGAGAAACCTCCCCAATTCCAACAAAAATCGCCAAAACCCTAGAAAATGCGAAACCACAATATTATAGCGTTTAAAGATCAAACAAGATCCAGAGGCAAAAACAGAGTAAGTTAAGTTCGATTTACATTATGCTAGTGAGTTGTATTTTTTATATTTTCAAAACATGATAATTACTTGTCACAGTATAGGTCTGCATCCTACGTCACACGACAAAGATAAAAATACCCATGAAAAAAAAAGATAATTACTATTGTTTTTTGGCGCCAAAAACATATAGACCTAATCTACTTCTCGCCAAAAAAAGTCATCATATAAGTAGAACAAGTAAACAAACTTAACACGCCACAAATTGTCTAAAACGCCATATGTCACACCCCCAGAATACCACATGCGGAAACCCCGCTAGGCGTGTGATGTACCAGGATCCAGCCACTAATCACATTGAACTAATATCAAAATGTTTAACAAAGATTCCATTCATTATAATAAAAACAACCACAAACATAATCCACGTTTAACATGTTCAGCGGAAGCAAACAGTAATTATTTGTTTAAGTGTTTCAAAACCAATGTATGTAAAATCAGTAACAAGTCGTGCATATCCAAGTAGTGCGACCCATGACTACTCCAACCATCCAGATAGCAAGTTCCTTGTCCATAGTACCTAACGACCTGCGAGCATGCAACAAGTGTATCAGACAACGCTGGTGAGTTCATAGCTTTACGAAAACGTTAGTTACCAAGTGATTAGTTCAGTTCATTGATTATAATGTTGATAATAACTCAAGTACAATACAAGACGGCTCCAGATTATTTTTGCCCTTCCCCAATGCCCCTATCTAAGCATTGGTTATGACTGGGTCATTAGTTCACACCCGTCCTCTCAGGTACGGGGTGAGGGTGCCAAACCTAAATAGCACTACCAACTAATACCCCGTTACCTCTCAGGTAACAAACAAGATGGGACTTAATGGTGATAGGAGTGAGTGTATTATCCAACATTCCAGTTTTTACCCAAAAGACTTATTCCTCTCAGGAATATCCACTGATTTACCCAAAGACCTATTCCTCTCAGGAATACCCATTTGATTGTCCCACCCACCGGGACGCATGCTCAAGAGAAGTGAACTCACCTTAGATTGCTCGGTATGTTTAGTTACCCGTCCAAGTTAGTCAACCCAAACCCTACCGTGGTTACCAATCGAATCAGTTTCACAATTCAATAAGTCTTGCATTTAACACAGATTGCACTCATCATAAAATCATTGTATGTCATGTATCAAATACTCAATTCTCATGCAAGACCACATCCCATGTGAATATCACAAATCAACACATAACGGATGAGTGTTCTAACCATACCAAACAAGTCAGATTTCCCATACTTAGTCAGTATTGTTATCATGCAACAATTAGCATTTGTAATCACAAACATCCAACATCACACACATCGTATCTTTCTACTGTTCCGTCTATAAACTCTTACGGCGAAGTATCCTAGCGACGAAGGATTATCCTTCGTCGGAATCAAGTGTGACGAAGTGTCCATACTTCGTCAAGACAGGGTTTGACGAAGTATCCAACCTTCGTCGAGACCAAGTATGGCGAAGTATTCAACCTTCGTCGAGACCAAGTTTGGCGAAGTATTCAACCTTCGTCAAGACACGGTTCGGCGAAATATCATATAGGTTCGTCAGTAATCAAACGGTTACAACTTCGTCAAAACCAACAGCAGTTAACACATATCCAGCAAGATCAATGGATCAAACAAGGTTACTTCACAAGTTCAATCAACCCTAGTTATGAACAATTACCGACTACCCAAAGCATATCAATTTCATCGTCAAAGCATAGCAATCACAGACCAAACTCAATCGGGTGTTAGCCTATCATGCAGTCAATTCACTACGCAGAATCCATCGAACCACCATATGAACATAACCGCATACACAATCATCATTTTCAATCCTATAACGAAACCCTAGTTTCACATATGATCACGTCATCATGATTTACAATCTTAGTTTCAATACCATTTTAACTCTTAAATAGATATCACAAAAGAACACAAATCATTCAATCTGTAACTTACTAACCGTGATATTGAGTGTTTAGGTAAATCGAGATGGAAGGCTTCGAGGTTCTATGAGTGTCGCCGCACAGGGAAGGGAATAATGAGAGAACTTTAGGGTTTAATTGATTACGGTTACGGGAGTTTATACCACTAAGATCATTCTGGGTCGCGAACCTTTCCTGGGCCGAAGCCCCTGTTTGGCGAACCTCCTCTTCGACGAAGAGTCATACTTCGTCGGAGAATGATTCGACGAAGATTCAGCGTGTGGCGAAGATTGGTTTGACGAAGACCTAACCTTTGTCAAGATGAGGTTTGACGAAGACCTAACCTTCGTCGAGCTTGTCTCCCAACAGGGTTAAACACAACTATTACATGATCAAACACTACACAACACTTAAGTTTTCACATAATACTCAAAACATTCAAATATCATGCATAAGATACAACGTAAGACGAATTATATAAAAAAACAAGACACAAGTGGCAAGACCTTGAAATCTCGGGTTGTCACACCATACAACTTAAATTAAAATGACTCAAGTTATTGCATGGAGGTTTGATATGTCAGAGAGACGTTTCGTCCTAAAGTTCTCTGACAGGAGAAGGGTGAAGGTCAAGACCATCAACGTCATACTTAGTATGGATGATACCGTTCAGAGGGATATTCTGGCCCTTGGTGTTCCAATGGCCAACTAGTGTGAAAGGACTCAAACAGTAATAAGAAGATTGAAGAAAAGATTTCCAACAGATGATGATGATGACGTTTTTGATCTACCAACAGTTACCGGGTGGAGTTTGGATGAATAATCAAGGACGATGAAAAGGAGTTATCAAAATGTGAGGATTCGTTGACGATGGACGAAGTGCTGAACACACATAGACTACGCCTTCTTGAACAACTATGTGATTTAGCACATTCGTACGTTTTAACACCCAGGATTATGATTATGTTTAAATCTAGGATGCGAGTCAGGATAAACCAGTTGATGGCGTTATATGCCAATGACCTAGATGATGATGGTGTGTGAGATGCATTGGAAAAAAATAAAATAAAAAAACAAAAAAACCCCTCCACCGTGATTATATCGCGCGCCACGTGTTCGTCCAGGATTCGTTCTCACTGTTTTCACAGTTCCAACCGTTTTCTCCTGATCCCGTTTCTATACACACACATATATGTATATATATATAGCGTAAGGTTCATGTGAGAACCACCTTTATTGCGAGAACCAATGTGAACACAACCTAAAATAGCTAAAAAAACCTAACCCCCACCCCCCCCCCCCCAAAAAAAAATCCTAACCCCCCCCCCCCCCCCAAGCTAAAATGCTAAAAACTAAACTTTTTTTTAATATTTAAAAAAATCTAAAAAAAATAAAAAAAAAAATCTAATTTTTTTTTAATATTTTTTATGTTAAAATCACAACTTTTAGTAGCAAAAATTTTTTTTTTTTTTGCTACTATAAGTAGCGATTTTTTTATAAAAAATATTAAAAAAAATTGTGTGTTTTTTAGCTATTTTTAGGCATTTTTGAGAATAATCAAGGGGAGGTTCATTTGAGAAGAATCTTCTTAAAAGAAGAAAAAATGAATTAATATGGACCCTATATTTTTTTGATCAATGGTTGTGAATCAAGATATCATTTTTGTCAACATTTAATTAATGCTTTAATTACTAAGGGTAGTATAGACATTTTGATGTAAAAAATTAATAAATATTTTAAAGAGTTACTCAAGTCTTATTAATACAACCATAAATTCCTCCTTCACCATCATTAATGTATTGGCTCCTACACAAATTTTATTAGAAGTGACAAAATTATTTAAAAATTTTGTGTCCTACACATATTTTAGTATGAGTCGCAAAATTATTTAAGAGTGTTTGAGTCCTACACATTCTGTATCCTACACCAAAATATTGTTTTAATGGTGTAGGAAACGTTTAAAATTTAAGATCATGTGCATATTTGTTTTTATTGTGTAAGGTGCACACCTATTTTATAAGATAGGCTCATTAAATGATTAGAGTTCATTAATTTGAATAACAAAAACAAATAATAGACTCAATAAATGATTTGTTCAAATTACCTTTGTATACTTTATTCTTTTTATTCTTAATTTTTAATTCTTCTCATTTGAACTCTCCACTATATAATTAAACTACAACCACAAGTTAAATAGAATTTAATAATTATATAAAATTAATTAAATTAGACCCATGCGAATTTGATCAAATCCTTTATGTTATATATTATTTAATAATATTAGAATTATTAGATCAATATCCTTTATGTTATTATAATAATAATAATAATAATAATAATAATAATAATAATAATTAATAGTAAAAAACCTATATTAAAGAAGAAAATGCCATGTGACATTTAGTGGATTCATTTATTAATATAGATTATTTATTTATTATTTTCACATTATAAAAATGAAAATAGTAAAGAATGAGTTAATACCATGTTTGAAAACCGGTTTACTTCCACGCTTTGAAAGCGTTATTTAATATTAATGTTTGGTTAAGCAAATATGTTTTAACTTTTTTTTGTTTTTTTTTTCGTTTTTCTTAATTTATATTTTAACTATAATTCCTTTGATCCAATTTCCTTTAATTATTCTTTTAAGCAAAACGATCATTATGTTTTTTTTCATACGTTAATATTTAAGTTCTCATAGTTTATTGGAGTCGGAATATATCCATAATAATTTTGATGCAAGCCTGTATTTACTGGACGTCGTAAATGGACTTATACTTCCAGGTTTGTTAAACCATAGATTGCTACCAATAGTTAGCATTCCAGTAACGTTATTAAGAAATATTAATAGAAAGAATGGTTTATGCAATGTAACTCGACTACAGGTCCTATCACTGGTGATCATGTTATTGAAACACTCAAATTATCTGAAAGTAATATTGGTGCTCGAGCGTTTATCCCTAGATTTCGATTAATACCACCAGATAAAAGGATTCTGTTTGAATTGAAAAGAAGACAATTTCCTCTCGTTGTATGTTTTGCCATTATGATAAATAAAAGTCAATGACAATTGCTATGTAAAGTAGGTTTGTTTCTAAAAGAATCGGTTTTTACATATGATCAATTATGTCACATTGTCTAGGGTAAAATGATTCACTTCTGTAAATTTGTGAATACCTTATCAAATTACTTAATTTATATCCATAAACCCGTGTAAAACACATGTCTAATAACCTAGTAGTAATAATAATAGACAATAGCTTTAAAATAAATCCTTATCGTTATCCTTATTCTAATAAATGGTACCAATACATGTCATGTGTTAGCATGAAATCTCTTCTCCCATATTTAATATTATATAACTAGGTTATATACCCATATATTACATGGTTTGAATAAATAAAATATCTTACGTAAGTTAAAGTTAAAGATGATGAATAACATACGAAAATTGCTTTAAATCATCCATAATCAAGAAAATGTCAAAGTTTTTTCTTTGAAATTTAAAGAAAAATGTAATAATTTTAAAATAAATTTATACATATTAAGAGGCCAGGGTAGGGATAGTGTATAAAGTGTCAAAAGTGTGAGAAGTGTTTTAAACCATTAGATCTTTGATCTAATGGTTGAAATTAATAGGGACCAAATTATAAATTATGTTTTAATTATTTGGAATGATTTGAGAGTTGTAGGGGGTAATAGTGTCTTTTTTTATACGTTTCAAATTAGGTAACCTCTCTTACATTCTAGCAATTCACTCCTAAATTCTAGCGATTCAATTTTAAACTTATTCTAAAATCCGGACATTCTAAACAAGAAATATATAACACTATACATCCATCATATAACACTATATAACACCATATAACACCGTATAACACTATGCAACACCATATAACATCATATAACACTATGTAACACTATATAACAATATATAACACTATACATCTATCATGGACATGCTATTAGAAAAATATAACACTATATAACTCTAAGTAACACTATATAACACCATAAAATACCATATAACAACATATAACACTATATAACACTATACATCCATCATATAACACTAAATAATACCAAAAAACACTATATAACACCATATAACATTATGTAACACTATATAAAAATATATAACATGATACAGTTCTGAATGATGGTTGCAGTGTTATATATAATGTTGTAGTGTTATATAGAGTTATAAAAGGTTTATATGGTGTTATATGCTATTCGTAGTGTTTTATAGAGATTTGTAGTGTTATATAAAAACCTTCATTCTGCATCTATCACTATATAACACTCTATAAATTTTCATTTTGCAATATTCGGAATTAATAATTGATGAACGAGATGACACAAATTCGTAGATTAATTCTTAATTCGTATTCCTATAATTAAGGGTGACGATTATGGAAGGTTATCAATTAATTAAATCAATAAGAAAATTACTTGTTTACCCTTTTGAATTAATTTAGATTGAGGACACATGTCATCTCCACAATATTTCTCACATTTCTCACACTTTTGAATTAATGTACAGGATCTTCATTCTAAGAGGTCAATATATAACAGATAGTTATGGCTAATTATTATTAAATATATAAGTTAAAACTTACAATTTAGACAACTTGAATTATAAATAATTTGAAATGGAACACTAACATGAATAATACGCTCCTTTTAAAAAAACATGAATAATATGCAAGTACTTCTAAATGTTAAACATAAGCTTGAGCATATATTTCATTAACGGTTTTCACTTTAATATATTATTTTCTTTTGTGTTTTTTGTGACAAGAACATTAAAGTTTTTTTAAATGATCACAAAATTTCTATACTCTAAAATTTAACGATTTTATTTCTTTGGTTTTTTTCCTTTCGTTTGTTATACAGAGTGTCATTATAGTAATGAACCAAACCGATATCGATTGATATTGAATTCCTGCCGAATCGCATAGGGGATTTCAGTAATTATTGCTTCAAATTATATATGTTATTGTTAATAACTAAAGCAAATAAAACCTGTCTTGTTAGTTTATCTCACTGATCAAATCTAAACTCAAGATGCTATATAAGTATCCTTCTACAATAATTAGAAATAACTTAATTATTATTGATTATAAACTAAAATATAAGTTAAGGATTTGATAAAATTTAATTTATATACCCATTTTGTTATTTATCAATTTAATTTAAATACTCATTTAATTTTTTATTTGTTTATAATTCAAATATTTTTAATAAAAAAAGAACACAAAGAAAAAATCCATGTAATATTTAAAGAATAAAGTTTAAAAAATTGACGCAAAGATAAATCGAGATAATGTATAACAGTTATTTATATTTATATATTATTAGAAATATCAGTAACTAAGAACATTAATATATTAAATTAGTATTAATTTAATATGAAATTTAATTTAAATACTCATTTAATTATTTATATGTTTATAATTTAAATATTTTAATAAAAAAGAAAACAAAGACAAAATCCATATAATCATTTAAAAATAAAGTTTAAGAAATTGACACAAACATAAATTGGGATAATGTATAACAATCATTTATATTTATATATTATTAGATATATTATATATTAATAACATTAGAGATTAATCGAATACATTAATTGTATTAATTTAATTTAAAATATTAATGAATTAAATAAAAGCATGTCACATGGCATTAGATTGAAGTAAATGAAATGAGAGAATGTCATATAGCATTAGTTGTATTTCTTTAGTAGTATTAGATTAGATTAGATTAGATATATCTTCTCTCAATTTTAATATTATATATTAATAATTTTTCACCTATCACGAATGAAAAAGTAGCAGCAGTTGATAGGACTGGGGAATCCTGGATGACCCCCATCGTAAATTTTCTAAAGGACGGGATCCTCCCCGAGGGTGAATGGCCAACTCGGAAGGTAGGAGTAAAATCTCTACAATACGAACTCATATACAGGGAACTCTACCGAAGGTCATATATAGGCCCCTCCCTAAAATGTGTGGATGAGGAAGGAGCGAAGTATGTGATACAAGAGATTCACGAGGGAATTTGTGGTATGCACTCGGGACCAAAAACAGTCGTAGCCAAGGCGATGAACGCCGGGTTTTACTGGCAGCGAATGTATGAAACGGCTTTGGAGGAAGTCAGAAAATGTGATAACTGTCAAATCCATGCCCCCATGACCTGTTGCCATAAACACCCCATGGTCCCAGTCTCAACATCTTGGTCGTTCCAAAAGTGGGGCATAGACATCATCGGAGCATTCTCCGAGGGCCAGGGTGGGGTTAAATTCGTCGTGGTAGCCATTGACTACTTCATAAAGTGGGTTGAGGCCAAGCCCTTGGCAAAATTACGGGAGAGCAAATGAAGAGATTCATCTTAGACAACATCATCTGTCGATTTGGAATACTGCTGGAGCTTGTTAGTGATAATGGCATTCAGTTTGCAGAAAAAACCCTTCAAGCCCTGTTGTGAACAGATTCACATTCAACAGTTTTTCACGTCGCTCACCCACGCTCAGAGCAATGGGCTAGTAGAAAGGGCTAACCAAAGTGTGATCCGGGGGATGAAAGGAAGGTTAGGGCAAAAACAGAAAGGCTGGCTGAAAGAATTGCCATTCGTCCTCTAGGCCTACAGGACAACCCCCAAGGTCAGTAACGGGGAAACTCCTTTCATCCTAACTTATGGGATGGAGGCAGTGATCCCCGTTGAGATAGGTTCGCCCACAACCAGGATGAAGCTAAGGGACGCGGAGAATGAACAAGACTTACGGATGAACCTTAACCTCCTAGAGGAAAGGAGGGAGACCGCTGTAGTGATGGAAGCCAAGTACAAAACGCAGATAGAAAAATACTACAATGCTAGGATGAAGAAGCTCAACCTAGTTCCCGGGGACCAGGTCCTGAGAGCTAACGAGGCTAGTTTGCAGGAGAACACTGGGAATCTGGGACCTAAATGGGAAGGACCATATAGGGTCGTATGGGCCAATGGCAAGGGAGCATGCAAACTAGAAACACTCCAAGGCAAGGAAATCCCAAGGACTTGGAATCTTATGTAACTCCGAAAGTATTTTGTGTGAAAAACAATCCTCACGAAGGAAGGCAGGAGAGACGGCCTGAGGGCCACTTTTGTAAAATGACTTATAGCTAAGTCCTCTCTTTTTTTCTTTTTATAAGACTATGTAACACGTTTGGTAATGAATGATTTTCCTTTTACAAATTGTTCTAACACCTCAGCACTATTAAAGAACATAGTCTGACGACCGGGTAATGTACTAAGGCAGACGTGCCTAATGTCTGCAAATCCCCGGGAAAAAAGAATAGCAAACGACATACACACGTGTACATCAGTATAGCAGGCATGCTGATAAAAAAAGCCCGGCCGTGGGGCAGGACGAAGTCGACTCGTCCAAGGGAAACAAACAACGGTTTATTGCTATGAACAGCGATTACAAACTCGTTCAAACGGTCCCCTTATAAATAATACAAATTTATAAATAAACTACAAATTAAGTGTACAAAAACACACTAATAAACTACAAATTAAGTGTACAACAACACACTAGAAAATTTGTAAATAAACTACAAATTAAGTGTACAAAAACACACTGAAAAATTTGTAAATAAACTGCAAATTAAGTGTATAAGGACACACTGGAAATATTGTAAACAAGCTACAAACATGATGTGTGCAAAAACACACCATGAGGAAAGTTTGTAAAACAAACTACGGATAAAAAACTGCTCTCCCTTGGCAACTCCTAGCAAGATATGGTCCCGGGGACAAAAGACCCAAGGAAGACTGCAGCGGTCTACCCTTCCCGAGCCATTGATACTGGACCACAGTTGCAAGCAACCGCTGCAAAAAAGAGGAAAACATACAACAAATGAAAGGGGATACACAAACACCCCAGAAGCATGGAAAATAACCAAGGATAGCAAACGTCAAACATAGCTAAGCATAAAGAATGAGGCCCCAACATAAAGGCCTCCAGCCAAAAGATAAAGTGTCCAAGGTGCAATGTGTTTAGTGTTTAATACAAATACATCGAAGATCATTGTTTTTAAAGGCAACCATGGAGAATCCTCTCTTGTCACGGACTTGGGCAAAGAAGGGCCAACAGGTGTGAGCAGCGATTTGAGCTCGTCCAGGGACATCAACGGGTTATCAGTGATTTTGGAAAGTAAAGCAGGGGTATTCTCACCGAATTCCTTGTCCAATTTGGCCAGTTGCTTCTTGGCCTTTGAATTATAAAGGGGGGTCTCCTTCCTCTTCATACCCTGTGAAGAGTAAGAGTACTCGTCCTTCAGACCCGACTGATAACCTACGTCCCTATATGCCCTGTAAACCCTCTCGAGACTGCCGTTAAATTCCTCAGACTGAGAAAAGGCAGAGAGGAAAAGCCCAAACCCTTGAGGTAGAAGCCAATAGCATTCTCTAGCCAACTTCTGATTTTCATCCATCGGAATCCCCCAATCAGCATACAAAGTCTCGACGTCCGCGGCAGAAACAGAGGCAGCTTCTTTATAATGCTTCACATCTGCAAGCAAGCTTTCCCTTTCATCCAGCCAAGCCCCCCGTTCTCACTCCCAGACCCTCTCTTTTTGCTCCAGCAGCACCCCAGCATTCTGAAAAAAATGGTATTCATAAAAAAAGAGGAAGGAGGGGAAGAAGGGACATTACCTCCTTCTCCAAGAGCTTCCTTTCAGCATCAACCACCCGACACCGAAGTTCAGCAGCAACAATTTGAGAGGTTTTCAACTCGCTCAGTAGCCCCTCGTTTTTGCCCCTCAACTCGTTGACCCTTTGCAACATATCGGCCCCCCCTGAAGAAACCTTCGCAGATGGACAAATAGTATTGATCATCAAAAAGTTCCGGATCCAGTGCGAAGTTCATGAACCTGTGAGGAGGAGGAACAGCATGAGCCATGAAATTTCGGGCAACTTCGGGAATGCCTACAACAGTGGAGGGGGGTTATCTCCATTTAGGGGCATATGGGATAGGGAGCCCCTCAGCAAAGAGGGGTGCCAAGGGAGAGTGAGGTTGAAAACCCTCTAGCAACTTGAACTTGCAGGTGCCAGTGGCCTGGGCGAGAGAAGCTTCAACAGCAGGATCGGTAGGAGCAACACTGACCTCCGGGGCTTTCCCCTTAGCCCGGGACAAAACAGGAGTTACAGGGATCAAAATTGGGGCTTTGGAACTCCCCTGCTTCATATATACACAAATAGGGGGTAAAGGACTAAAGCATGCAAAAATGAGGATAAAAGGAAAAGGCATGATGAACTTACAAGGAGAGGTTCGCTGACAAGGCTTGAGGAGGACCTCAAGATCTTCATGTGTTTAGACAAAGAGCCCTTTGGTATTAGTTAGGGGAACTTCAGAAACAGCCCGGGATGCTGGAAGAGACTTCTGACCGCTTGCACTCCTAAGCCTTAGACGAATGTTTTGGGGCTTGGGGATCACAACCTTGTAACCGGCTTCAAGACCTGCCTTGCGTTTCTGGGATAAGCGACTGGCTAGATCTTCATGTTTTTCACTACTGGCTAGATCTTCATGTTTTTCGCTCAGTAGTGTTATATATGTAGTTTTCGTATAGAAATTTTTGGGCATATACGTTTTCGACCCCCCAGTTCTATAGAAATTTTTGGGTGTATACGTTTTCGACCCCCCGTCATTCGAGTCAAGCTTCACCACTGCTTCACAGGGGAGAGTTATGAGAACCCTTGGTCCTCTCCGAGGAACCACCCTCGGTGGAAGGAGTTTTCTCCACCTCCCCGACAGCAGCAGAACTCCTAACATCAGGAGTTTTCCCTTCAAGAACGTTCCCCATATCTGGGTTAACCACACCACCAACCACGAATGACACCCCCTTACAATCTGCCTGCAACAAACTCCACAAAGACATCTCTGCAAAAATAAACAAGTAATAGAGATGACTGAGCAAAGCAAAAACAAGGGCTACAAATCATAATGCGGTCAATACCACTACAAAAGCAAAAGGTTTACCTTTCTTCTCACAATAAGCCTTGGGACGAACAGGGTATAGGGGGCTCAGACCCCCCATGGATAAAATCCCTTCTGGGAAGTTGAAAGCCCTGGTAGGATGTTCATACATCCTCTTCCACATAACGATCTTGTTTGCTGAGAGTGCAGGAACGCTATCATCGATAACCGCCTTCGGATCCCTCAATGGGGGGGGGGGGGGATTCTGGGATCAGGGAAGCCGAAACAAAAATAAACCTGTTTTTCCACTCTTTTGGGTAAGTAGATGTCGGCATGAAAGAGTAGCAGGGCAAAGAAACGCTGTCCTTTCGTTTAGCAAATGTAAACCAGTCCCCTTCCGATTGGAGCCGGTAGAACATACGGAAAAGGGGTACGGACGGCTCACCGAAGACGGCAACACAGGAGAGCTCGAAATGCACAATCCTCATGAAGGCAAGAGGATGCAACTGTGAAGAATGGATGCCATAGTGCTTTAGCAGTGCTACCTTGAACGGCGACAGAGGGTAACAGACGCCGCAGAAGGAAAATGAAAGGGTGTAAAGAACAATCCTTTCCGGCGTGCAGTCGGCCGGATCATCCGGGCCGGGCAAACGTGGGGAAAATTCTGAAGGAATCTGATAAGTTACAACGAAGGACTCAAGATCCTCCTTTGTAAGAATGGAACGGATTAGCGATCGTCCTGTTCGGCTCATAGTTGGAGAGGTCGGAGAATAAACAGAGGTAATGTTGGAGAAGAAAGGAGAGGAAGTTATGGCAAAATGAAGAGTCACCCACGGTTTTAATGAACATGCAGACTAGGGCAGTAACCGTGTAATCACCAATTTAAAAATTGAATTATGATTAAGGGAACGTGTATTGTAATAAAGATCCCCAACTGCTGGATCTAAATGCTTTATCGATTTAAGGAAACCGTCGGAAGTTACCATCATTAAAGGGCCCCACTGTCATAGTCTAAGAGACGCTGCAACAGTTCCGGAGCCACTTTACTTCAGCCAAGGCTCACATGACTCGGGTCTCATGACGTGGGGCTAGAGATGACTTGACGACGAGGCCATATTATTGCTTAGTGGTCTCGTCTTGGGCTCCCATTTTATTTGGGCTTGCCTACGGGCCCATATCCGACTTTATCTCTTAAAGGAGACTATGAATTGTGGCGGGAAAAAGGATGTGATATCTCTGAGATATCATTAATTGCTAGAAATGAAAGAAATAAGGTATCGCTGGAAACGGTACCTCACTAGCAGCTGACATCATTAATGATGAATCATCTGACCGTTGGGGCTCAGACACGTATATGAGTTCCCCAATGGCTTGATTAAACCGTTAGATGGGATGAACGGTATCTCCCAAGAAGATAAGTAAAACTCTTTATATAAGGAGAAGGAAGACATCATTTAAGGTTTGCATTTAACGCTTCCTCTCATTAAATACGCACACAATATTTACTCCGAACATTCCTTCGGAACGCATTCAAGGCTCTGTGCCTAAGAATCTACACCATTAGGGGTGTTCAAAAAAATCGTGGCTCGCAGCTCGCTCGAAACTCGCTCGAAGAAAGCTCGGCTCGAAATTGGCTCGGTTGTAAACGAGCCAGCTCGGCTCGGCTCGGTTTGTAAACGAGCCGAGCTCGAGTTTGGCCTGGCTCGGCTCGTTAGCTCGTGAGCTGGCTCGTAAGGTTTACATCCCTCATTTTTTGTCCCACATCGTTTAGAAAACAAAAACTAAGGGATTATCTCCCCTATAAAAGAAGATAAAGACAATGTACAAAGTGAATTAACTATTTATACTTGCATATTTAGCCATATGATTAAATTAAATGGCAATTAGGGCTCTTAGTCTACGAAGAAATTCATTTTTAAGGAAGTAGTAAATTTAGCGATTCTTTGTTAGTTTGAGCCGAGACGAGCTAGCTCGAATTCTAATCAAGTCGAGCCAGCTCGAATCGAGTTCTAGCCGAGCTCGAGCTGGGTCTAGCTCGGCTCGTTTACAGCCCTACACACCATCAAGGATATTCCGGCGACCACACACTCGTCGGAATAAGCTCTTCGTTTCTCCGGCAAGGTTACTTATTCTCACGCCGGAGCTTGGTCACGGATTCCCACCCCCTCCGGGGTCCTCCGTGACGAGGCTAATGGTATTCTTTTTTGTAGGAAGACGATGTCGGACCTTTGCAATGTCAACGAGTTTCGTTGACTCTCTATCGGGATTCAGGGACTCGACATTACGTTTTATTTTATTTTTGGTTTTCGTTGGCTGGTAATAAAGAAGAAGAATATTATTGGTGTTTACTAGGGTGAGAAAAACCAAAGTCCCGAAAACAAACAAAATAAATGGTTCACATGTGGTTTTCTTAAAACTATATACAATCGATCAAAATAATTATAACAAATTATAATCCCACCATAAAATGCTAGGATCAAGTGTGACAACCCGAACTTTCAAGGTTAGAAACGTGATTCTAATTCCTCAAAATTCTCTTTCTTTCACGCTCCAGTTATAGTAAACTGTTATCTAACTTCTTGTTTTCATAAACTTGTCGAATGTAAATCTTTGTGGTTATGACTAAGGGTATGGTTGGGTTCGTTTTAGTGGTTGGATTTGTTGATAAGGGTCGCACATGAATCTTGGGCCGTTATATATGTTTTTGGGCCGCGAGGGTATTGGGCACACACACACACGCGCGGCTTGTATGTGGGCCGCGGTCAGCCCATACATGCACATCGGACCAAACCATTTGAGCCCAATCCCCCTTTTATCAGTATGCATATGTAATTAAAGTAGAAAGCTTAAACCTTTGTTTTTTTTTACCCAATTGATTTGGCAGTCCAATCTATTGGACCTAGGCCCAGATCGGTCAAAGTAAGCAACCACCCCCAAAGATCCTATATCTATTAGTACGTATCATATGGTTGCTTATATATATAAAAAAACTTAAAACATAACCCTACCTCTTCCCTGGTTGTGAGACAGCAGACCCCCTCCCCTTTGTCGAAGCCCTTTTCCCTTAAAGATTGTTTTTCGTGCCAAGCTTTATACACCGTGTGGATTAGTCTTAGCATCTTGTCTTTCGGTTAGTTCATCTATATTCATGTTAACTTTTATTTTATTGTTCGTTATGAGATTTTATTTAGCAAAAGTGTTGTATGATATTGATAGTGTTATATGATAATGACTATGCTATATGATATTAATTGTTCCTCTGATGATGATCATGTTATGATATATACATAGGGTATGAATTTATGATAAGGAACTATATGCAACAGTAAGATAACTCTAGAGTTATTTGACTTGTAATCGTTAGTTAATAATCATCATGAACATGTGTTTTGGTGATCATCATATGTCAATATAAACTCATAAGAATCTGTGAAGTGTAAAGTCCTTATACATATTTACATATATAATAAGTGATGATGAAACAGTAAATTGGTAAATCGAAGGGGGATAACAGATTCGGATAAGCTATGTGATGTATTGGTTATGTGCAACAGGGCCGGCTAAGCCCATGTGCAGAGTGGGCCTGTGCACAGGGCCCAAACCAGCATGGGGCCCAAAAAAAATCTGTATGTTATTATATAGGCCCAGGTTTTAATGAATTGAATTATTGAAATAGGCCCAAATCCAAAACAATAAGGCTCCAGAATCAGATCCCAGATCATTCACGCACGGATTGGGAAAGTGGAAGGAAACCTAAAGAAGCTAATTCGCTGAATGCTCATCACTCTGAGGTATGTTAATATCAGTCGAAAATTCATATGTTTTTTGTGATTTTGTCTTTTTGATTTCGTTTTTTGATTGAATATCAGTCGAAAATTCATATGTTAATATCAGGCGAAAATTCATTATTGGAAACTAAAATAATTCAACAAAGTTTAAGAATCTTGCTGGCGTCCAATATTGTCATCAATGTCATGGTGTTTTAATTTAATAAGGTAATATGAACACCTAATCTTTGGATTTATTCAGAGAAAAAGTTAGCCTTTGGAAACACAACAATCTTGCTGGCGTCCAATATTGTCATCAACAGGGAATGTATAATTTTTGTTAAATGATGTCTTGTGAATGTGATTGAAATTTTGAATGAATGTTTTTTTTGTTAATATTTAGAAATTATGCCTCCCGTTCCTAAATACAAATACCCATCCGGCCATCAAAAACGTAAGAAGAGGAAGCTAGAGGAAGAGAAAAGAAAGGCAGACGACGTAAAAAACGCTAGAAGAACCACACTTTTCGCTTAGCAAGTACGTTCTATAACTTGATATTTTTGTTACACTATTTTTGTTAATTTGTTTTATCTATTTGATAACAATTATCGTAGTATTATGGGTTATTTGATTGAATGATTGACGAGTTTATATTATATGAAGATTTACGAATAGGGCCCAAATTTTTTTTCTCGAACAGGGCCAAAAATTTTTTTGTGATTTTCGGAGACGGCCCTGATGTGCAATAATCATATTAATTTATCATTGTTTGAAACTAGGAATGCATGACTAATTATTCTTACTGATATGTGCATTGAAATCATGAATAAAAAATTGTTATATATTAGTGGGCCGCCCATAAGGATTGGATAAGTGGGCCGAGGCCTTGATATGTATATATGGACTCAAACAATAACATAGGTGATTATGTATAGTGCTAGTGGATCGGGTTGGGTAGTGATGCACAAGCTGGGCTTCTTTGAACCCGGCTGAACCTAAATGATCTTTGGAAACCGAGCCCAATTATAATTATGTGAATCTCAGTCTGTTTAGGGCCGGGTATAAAAGATGGTGTTTGGGCTTTCGGTTAATGGACTAAGCAATGTTAAGAGCCTGTTAGGTTGGGCTACATTTGTCGATTAGAATCAATCACTAGATTAGATGCTTCCTTTGGGTTTAGGAGTATTATTGGGCCGGGTAGAGGGATTGGATATATATATGTTATGTGGCTTATGTGTTAACTGTTGGGTCAACCACACACAACTAGCATTAGGAAGCTCATGTTACTGTTTATAAAATTAAGTGGTAATATCATGATCTGTTTTATGTTATAAGACACGTGCTACTTATATTATATGCTACATGATTGAATACGAGTCTATATGACACTATTTAGTACACGCCTAATTAGATATGATAATTATAATAGGACGTGATTGACCAAAGTGTTAACAAGTAAACTATCTGCCGAGCAAACCAAGGTGAGTTCACACTCTTAAGGCATGGGATTCCCGGTGGGTTGGGAATGGAATTAAGAAGCTTAGATGAAACCTGTATATTCACCACTAATAGCCTACACTAAACCTGCGTATTCTCGGATTGGGAAGAATACGTACCTCCGTCCTCGGATTGGGAAGGACGCCTACACTAAACCTGCGTATTCTCGGATTGGGAAGAATACGTACCTCCGTCCTCGGATTGGGAAGGACGCCTACATTTAACCTGCGTATTCTCGGTTGGGTAGAATACGTACCTCCGTCCTCGGTTGGGAAGGACGCCAATATATATATAACTAGTCTAGTGGTTTACAACATGGGGTAGCCTCCACTGGTTATGGTTTGGGGAAACAAAGGAATTGATAAACAACTGTTTTTCAAATGAACTTATGGATTTTGAAACAACTTTAAACTAGACAACCAACTGTGAACTCGCTCAACTTTGTTGTTGACTTGTTGTTACATGCCTTGCAGGTCGTTAGGTATCTATGGAACTTGCACGAACAGGAGGAGTCGTTGTGGGACATGGACGGTTGTGTGCCATGTTAACCTTTAAACTTATCGAACTTATGTTTTGGTTTTACATTTTATGCTTCCGCTGTTTAATTTAAATTTGGTTTACTTGTTTTTGAACACCAATTATATTGTGGGGTTGAACTTTTATTTAATTTACTATATTGTTCAATATGATTGTTGGCTTGATCCTGGTCTTGTCACGCCTCCTGCGGTGATACTCCGCTTGTGGATTTTGGGGGTGTGACAGATTGGTATCAGAGCCATTGGTTATAGCGAACTTGGTTTTAAAAAGAGAAAAGTTTTTTTTTTGACAAAACCAGACTATAACCTGTACAGTGCTCAACGATCCACAACGACGCTTCGCTCCACGTGCAAGACTCAACACTATAGGTGATATGGTTTATGTTTATTTTGCCTATCTATTAGTTTGCTTAATGCATTGTTTATTGTATGCTTAGTCAACGTAACGACTATTGTTTGAAACCCTGTGTACTCCCTTCTGTCATCCCATACTTATGCACTTTCGCGACACCTCTCTCATTTGTGGTTTCTTTGATGTGAAGATCATGAGTGGACGTTTGAACTTGACTCAAGCCCAGCTGACGGCTCTAATCAACGAACGAGTGGCTGAGGCACTCGTAGCAGTCCCTGCCGGAGGTCAGCATGCTCAGCCTCCCGTATGTACCTTCAAGACGTTTATGGACTGTCGACCTAGTACCTTCAGTGGTACAGAAGGAGCTGTAGGTCTTCTTCACTGGTTCGAGAAGATCGAATCTGTCTTCAAGATATGTGAATGCCCTGAGGCTCGTAGGGTAAAGTTTGCTACTGGAACACTTGAAGGTGCTGCGTTAACCTGGTGGAAAGCACAGGTTCAATTGCTAGGGCTGGCGGTTGCTAATGCCACCCCATGGAACGACTTCAAGGATTTGATCAAGGAAGAGTACTGTAATCGTGACGACATCCACAAGCTAGAAGTGGAGTTTTTCAATCTGAAGATGACGGGGTCCGAAATCGAGGCATACACGAAGAGATCGAACGAATTGGCCATATTGTGTCCTACTATGGTGGATCCTCCTATCAAACGAATCGAGCTGTACCTTAAGGGTCTAGTGCCAGAGATTCAGAGCCATGTGATTGCAGCTAACCTTGGTACCATTCAGCAAGTTATTCGTCTAGCCCATCGCCTCACTGATCAGGCAGTAGAGAAGAACAGGCTGCCTAAGCGCGTTAGTGCTACAACTACTTCAGATGCTCCTAGTGACAACAAGCGCAAGTGGGATGGAAATTCGAGCAAGGGTTCCACTTCGGTGCAGTCTCAGTAGCGAAGGACTGACGACTTCAAGAGCCCTGGTCAGCAATCTTCTGGTAATCAGAATCAGGGTCAGGGTGGATACAGGGGAAATCACCCTAAGTGCAATCGATGTAATTTGCACCACAGCGGGCCGTGCAACAAGGGTCGTTGTCAGAGATGTAACAAGTTTGGTCATGAAGCCAAGGATTGCAGGAGCTCTTGTCCTGCAAATCAGAATCGTCAACAGCAGCCACAAGCTCCACAGAACCAGCAACAACATCAGCAGGGTAATAAGGGATGTTATCAGTGTGGTGCTGAGGGTCACTTCAAGAGGCACTGTCCACAGTTGAATCAGAATCAGAACAACAACAACAACCAAGGAAATGGAAACAATGGGGGTAACAATGATGGCAACGGTGCAAGGGGACGTGTTTTCGTGATTGGTCAGGGTGAAGCAAGGAATGATCCCAACGTTGTGACGGGTAAGTTCCTACTGGATGACTTCTTTGTTACTGTTTTATTTGATTCGGGTGCCGATACTAGTTACGTGTCCTTAAAAGTGAGTCAGATGCTTAAGTATACTCTAACACTTTTGAACACTAAGCACATTGTAGAACTAGCAAATGGTAAAAGTTTAGAGGCCACGCACATAGTTAAGGGTTGTAATCTTGTTCTTGCTGATCAGACCTTCTGTTAGGAAACTTTATTTGTAAGTATTGGAGAAAATCATAATCAACTGGATCTATGAAGAGATCACAGTCCTGAAGATCACAGCAAAAAGAAGAAGATCAGATAGGACAACTGAAATGCACAACATCTACTTCAAAGAATCACAAGTTGATCAAGAGCTGAATTGGATTATCAGAGAAGGTCATTTCTGATGGATCTGATGATATTTCTGATGAAATATCATCAGCTTCTGACGATTCTGATCATCAGGATTTTTCTGATGATTTGTTCATCAGAATTTCTGATGAAGTGGTTTATCAGAATTCTGATGAAATACCCCACTTGTCTGAAATTGGCTCTATCCTGCCACACTTACTGAAGCAAGTTGACATTATTGGATATCATGATGAAAAAGGCAACTTGAATGTTGGATTCAATGAATATGTCAAATGGCCACTTTTTGCAGGACTTATTGCATGAATAAACTATTGTTTATTCATGCACCCAGCCTTCTATAAATAGAAGGCTCAACCAGCAGAAGACAATTGAGTTTGAAGCTTAGCATTCATATACAAACACCCAAACTCCATTGCCCTTCTCACCCACATAATTCAAGATTCATTTGTATTAGATAATAATCTTACAATCACCTTGTAAACTATTTTGTTTCAAAGTGATATAAACTTGATAATTCTGTAGGTCTTGTTTCTGAAAGTCTGATTTCCATTTCCGCACATCTTTTCACATCTACTAAAATCACTTGCCATATTACGTGAAAAGAAGTTGTTCAGGCCATACTGGGTCCAACAATTGGTATTAGAGCAGATTGAATAAACTATTTTCAAACGATCAATCGCTCATCTTCTTTTCTCTAAATATGGCCAACTTTCAATCTTGGAATAATGCTTTTAATATTGGTTGTATGTCTAAACCTCCGACTCTGGTCAGAGATGAATACCCCTAATGGAAAATCAGGATGGTCAATTTCCTTAATGGTCATGACCGAGCTCTGTTTCAATCCATTGAAAGGGGTCCACATATACCAATGACTGAAATACCAGCTATTCCAGCAACTGACCAATCACCTGCTATCCCTGCCTCCCGAGCTCCTAAAAGTGAAACACTTTGGAGTGAGGAAGACAAGGAAAAGGTGGCTGGGGATGAAAGGGCAAAGTCACTCTTAATAATGGCCATCCCCAATGACATATTTTCACAAGTTGATGCATGTGCATCAGCTAAAGAAATATGGGATCAGTTGGAAAATCTTTGTGAAGGAGGAGAAAGGATGAGAAGAAATAAGAGAACAAACAATGTTTCCTCATATGAGAGGTTTAAAAGTTTACCCAATGAAAGATTAAATGATACATATCAAAGGTTTACAAAACTTTTAAACGAGCTAAAAAAATTTGGAATAACAAAGTCAAATGATGAAAGAAACATAAAATTTCTTGATGCTTTACCTAGAGAATGGAGAAGTCTAACCATGACTTTGTCCTCAACCTTAGAACTAGGAAACATGAGTCTTCATGACTTATACAGCATCTTGATCCCCAGAGAGGAAGAAATATTTGAAGAAACCATTCAAAGAGGGGGATCTTTAGCTCTTATCTCAAACCAACAAAGACCAACTACTTCCAATGATCCACAACCTTCAAACAGCCAAAGTTTTGAAATTTCTGATACTTCATCAGACTTTTCAGCTTTTGCTGAAGCTATAGCACTGCTCACCAAAACATCTAAGCAGAGGTTGAGGGGAGGAGGCCAGAGATACCAGAGGAGTGACAAAGGGAGGATGGATGGAAGATCTAAAGAAGAAGTTAGATCTAAGGATAAAGGGAAAGCTGAGGTTGTGTGCTACAAGTGCAAGCAAAGAGGTCATTATTCATCAGAATGCAAAACCAAGAAGCCGAAAGATGTTGCTTACTATGAGAAGAAGCTTGAAGAAGCTAAGAAGCAGCAGCAGCAAGTCAGCTTAATTGCTGGGACAGATACATGGCTATCTGATGACTCTTCTGATGAAGAAGAAGAAGAAATGGCCAACTTCTGTCTCATGGCACTTTCTGATGATATACCAGAAACTTCAGGACAACAGGTAAATTTAGACAATCTTGATCTTGAACACAAGCTAAATGAGCTCATGTCAGATTTTCTAAATCTGCAAGTTAAACATCAATCAGATGGTAAAAAATCTGATGAGTTGAAAAGGACTTTGAACAAAATTATTCTTGAAAACCAATTACTAATAGAACAAAGTTTAGATCAAAGAGCTAAAATTGAGTTCTATGAAAACGAAAGAAAAGATCTTTACAATAAAATCAATGATAAAGAAATTAATGTAAGAGGTTTTCAACAAGCTAAAGAATTTATAAACTTCATTGAGTCCACACCAAAGAACAAAGGAGAGGGTTTGGGATATGTAAGAACAAGTAACAACAAACCCACTGTCTTTGTAAAAGCAACTCAACAGATTTCTGATAAATTTTCATCAGAATCTGATTCTGAAACTTGCAAGTCAACCTGTTCTGAATACTCTTTTGATAAACCCAACTTTGAACCAAAAAGAAGTGAATGCAAACAAGAGTCTGTAAAAACTACAGAAGCTGTCCACTCATTTTTTCAAGATTATCCCATCATTCCATCACAAGAAGGAACATCAGAAAATTCTGATGAATCTTGTATGTGTGTTGACATACTGAAGCTTGTTCAACACCATCTCCAAAAGAAAAACGCAAAATCTGTTAATGGCTCAGCATGTAACATAATTTCTGATGAAAAGCCAACAAGGAAAAATAATTTGTTAAAAATTCCATCAGAAAGAGTACCTAAGCATGCCTGGGTACCAAAAACCCTCTAACCATTCCATTTCAGGACCATCATGTGCAGCAGATCTGGTACCGCGATTCAGGAAGCTCCAAGCACATGACTAGGGATAGGAGCTTACTCAGCAACTTTGTTTCAAAGCTGGGTAAAATGATAAATTTTGGAAATGGAGTGAAAGGGAGTATCATGGGATACGGATGTATCAGGTATGGATGCTTGACCATAGAAAAAGTAGCCTATGTTGAAGGCTTAAAGTATAATTTGCTAAGCTGTGGTCAATTCTGTGACAAAGGTTTTCATGTAACCTTTTTACCAGAAAAATGCTTGCTAATAAGTATGGATGATAACAAAATCTATTTAAGTGGCAAACGAATAAGACAATCAATATACTACTTTGATTTCAAAGAAGAAAATGAACATCCAAAATTATGTTTATTTTCTAAAATCAACAAAGGAAGTAGCTGGTTGTGGCATAAAAGGTTGGCTCACTTAAATTTCAAAAACCTAAGCAAACTAGCAAGTAAGGGTCTGGTAAAAGGATTACCTTTTATATCCTCAAAGAAGGATAAAATTTGTGATGCTTGTGAGTTGGGAAAATCCAAAAGAAGCTCACACAAATCAATTTCTGAGTCTTCTATCACATAAAATTTGGAACTTTTACATATGGATTTGTGTGGACCCATAAGTACAGAAAGTTTTTCTGGAAAGAAATATATACTAGTAATAGTTGATGATTTTTCCAGATATACATGGGTCGAATTTTTGAGAAAGAAAAGTGAAACATCTGATCTGATCATTAATTTTATCAAGAGAATTGAAAATCTGTTAAAATTAACAGTCAGAAGGATCAGATCAGACAATGGGACAAAATTCAAAAATTCAAAAATTGAGAGCTTTCTTGTAAGTAAATGAATCTCTCATGATTTTTCTGCTCCCAGAACCCCTCAACAGAATGGGGTTGTTGAAAGAAAGAATACAACCTTAGTAGAAGCTGCCAGAACAATGCTTGCTTATGCTAAAATGCCCACTCACTTTTGGGCAGAAGTAATAGCAAATGCATGTTTTACTCAAAACAGAACCCTAATCAACAAAAGGTTCAACAAAACACCTTACAACATTATTAATGGAAGAATTCCAAGTGTAAAATTTTTACACACATTTGGTTGCAGATGTTTTGTTTTCAATGATTTTGAAAGCCTTGAAAAATTTGACAGAAAAGCAGAAAAAGTATTTTTCTTGGATATTCACTGTCCTCAAAAGCTTATAGAATTTTTATTCTTAACACAAGGACAATCAGAGAAAGTTTGTATGTCTCATCAGAAACAGAAGTTTCTGATGAATACATGAAAGAAATAAAATTTTCTGATAAACAAGAAAATTATGAACATCTCTTTGAAATGATATCTGAAGATTTCCTTGAACATGATAAATCTCTCACATATAAATCAACAGATATTTCATGTGCTAACCCTGCAGAACAAGTGAGTAGTGCATCAGAAAATCAAAATTCTAGTACACTACCTACAACTGAGTCAACTGTTCAGGGGGAAACTTCAAATCCATCAGAACCAACAACTTTTCACTACAAGTTAAGATGGATCAAAGGACATGTTCATTCTGATATCATTGGCAATCCAGCTGATGGTGTGAGAACAAGATTTGCAACTGCACATGAGTGTGCATATGCTGGGTTCTTAAGCAAGATAGAACCCAAGTCTGTCAAAGAAGCCCTGAATGACCCAGACTGGATTCAAGCTATGCAAGAAGAGCTGGATCAGTTTGAGAAGAGCAAGGTATGGGATCTGGTACCCAAGCCTAAGGACAAATCTGTCATAGGCTCAAAATGGGTATTCAGGAATAAATCTGATGAGAATGGCATAATCACCAGGAACAAAGCAAGGTTAGTGGTCAAAGGTTACTGTCAACAAGAAGGTATTATTGATTATGATGAAACTTTTGCACTAGTAGCTAGATTAGAAGCTGTAAGAATTTTTCTTGCTTATGCTGCATCCAAGGATTTCAAAGTTTATCAAATGGATGTAAAATCAGCTTTCCTGAATGGTAAAATTGAGGAAGAAGTTTATGTGCAGCAACCAGAAGGCTTTGTTGATCCAAAATTTCAAAATCATGTTTATAGATTAAACAAAGCCTTGTATGGGTTGAAGCAAGCTCCTAGAGCCTGGTATGAAACATTATCAAACTTCTTAATCAATTATGGGTTTACCAAAGGTACTATTGACACCACACTTTTCCTCAAAACACACAAAGGTCATACTTTGTTGGTCCAGATATATGTTGATGACATTATATTTGGATCAACAAATGAAAAATTTTGTAATAAGTTTCAAAAGTTGATGACCAGCCACTTTGAAATGAGTATCAGGGTGAGCTAACCTTTTTCTTAGGGTTACAAGTTAAACAAAGAATTGATGGAATATTTTTGAGCTAATCAAAATATGTGAAAACAATTCTACAAAAATACTCACTTGAAAACTGCTCTGTTTCAAAAACTCCCATGGCAACAGGGAACAAATTAGATTCTGATAAAGATGGAAATAGTGTAGATATTAAAACCTATAGAGGGATGATAGGATCATTGCTATATTTGACTACAAGCAGGCCAGATATTATGTTTGCAACATGCTTTCTAGCCAGATATCAATGTGATCCTAAAGAATCCCACTTAAAAGCTGTAAAAAGGGTTTTCAAATATCTAAAAGGCACATCAGAACTTGGTCTCTGGTATCAAAAGGATACAAACCTTGAATTAATTGCATACACAGATGCAGATTATGCAGGGTGCAAGATTGACAGAAAAAGCACATCTGGTGCATGTCAGATCTTGGGAGATAAATTGGTATGTTGGGCAAGCAAGAAGCAAAACTATGTTGTCACATCAACAGCAGAATCAGAATATGTAGCAGCAGCAAGTTGCTGTTCACAAGTGCTGTGGATGCAAACTCAACTGAGGGACTATGGAGTAAATCTGATAAAAATACCAATCCTATGTGATTCAAAGAGTGCAATTGCAATAACAGAAAATCCAGTTCATCACTCAAGAACCAAACACATAGATGTCAGATATCACTTCATAAAAGATCATGTGGAGAAACGTAACATAGAAATGTATTTTGTTCCAACTGAAAACCAAATTGCTGATATCTTTACAAAGCCTCTTGATGAAAAGAGACACATGTTTTTGATCAGCAAACTGGGCATGGTTAATTTAAAAGATGAAAATTTTTCAGAAAACAAAGTGACACAAATTGTAAACCAAATTGATGATCATCAAAAATCTGATAATTAAAGATTAATTAAACAGAGGTCTGATAAAGAAATCCATCAAACTGATGGAACATCAGAAGGTCTGATAAATCTTCAATGAATGTGATGATTTATTAGAAAATCTGAAGAAGTATCAGAAAATCTGATAAAATCATCAGAAATTCTGATACAATATCAGAAACTTTGTTTAAAACAGCAGAATGATCATTAATCATCAAGGATTCCTATCTTCATACATATCCCATTTGCATAAATTCATAGTTGTGCATAGTTTTTTTTTTGTTTTTTTTGTATGTTTCTTTATTAAAAAAAACAAAAAGGGGGAAAAGTAACATGCATCAAGATAAAATTCAGAAAAATCAACCGTCACAAGAAAATTTTTTAAAATTGAATTTATTCTTACAATACCAATGCATGCAACGTCATTTTTACATAAGGAGTTTAAGAGACACGTAGGAACTAAAATGATTAGGAGCTATGAAAGTAGCCGCCTAGCTATTTAAGGTTTACTCACACATGAGGCTTAGTAGACTGTCATATTCACTGCAACAGATATCGTCTGAATTGAAGAGATGAAAAATAAAAGCCTTTTGTTGTTAATATCATTTATGAGGAACTATTACTTTCAATCTATAAATATTAACAACCTGAAAAGGACTTTCTTCACAACAAAATCATCTTTTCAAAAGCCTTTCATCAGAATCTTCTTATTTTAGAAATGGGTCGCCCAAAATCAATGAAAGTTACACAATTCCCTCTCCCTCTTCACAGACTTCATAATCTTAGATTAAGATCCAACTTGGAAGGACCTGCATGGGAGGACTGCAGGTTTGTGTACAATATGATCATGCGAAGTCCTTTGGGCTTTGCTGTATCATCACATGTCACCATTTATCCAAAACTTCTTCAAGAGTTCTGGTGGAACTCTGAAATCATTTTTAGGGGTACTTCCATGTGGATTGAGAGTGAGGTTATGGGGGTTAGAATTACCCTAAATGAGGAAACAATCAGAAATGTCCTCAGACTGGGTAATGATCATGAAATCCAACTCCTGGATAAGGCAGATGTGCAACTGACCTTGACTGAAATGGGATATCATACATACAACTCGTCAAGGGCGATTAGCAAATCTGGGTTTATACCACCTTTCCAGTTTTTCATAACACAGCTAAGTGTCTGCTTCTCCAAGAAGATTGGACACTTCAACGAGCTGTCCAATAGGATGATGGAAGTGGTTCATGCTGTTGTACAGGAAAAACCGTACAACTATGCTAAGTTTCTCATGAGAGACCTAGTAGCAAACGTCCACGATCGTCAACCTTTTCTGATCTACCCTAGATTCGTAACCAAGGTGATCACTAGTCAGCTGGACTTCGGAGGAGTGAGTAGCTGCTATCCGAGGGTCGAGCTGGTACTTCAACAAAACATAAGTGAGCCCACCCTGGTGCCATCAACGAATCACACTGGACGAATAACCAGCCTTTGGTTATATGTGAAGTTCATGTACAACGTGTTGGAGAAGGAGGAGGAGTAGTTGTTGTTTTTATTTCTTTGTTGTGTGCGTTTTATTTTTTTATATCATGTCTGCTTTAATTTCTTTTCATTTTTTTT
>JARYGA010028626.1:0-44643 GCA_030545235.1 Helianthus tuberosus
TGATACTTACATCGGGGCAGAACTTCGTTAATTAGGGGGGTATTGTGCCCGGAAATTATTTTATCTATTCAGAAATTCGTTGAGACAGAAAGAGACTGAGCGATTTGGGACTGAAGCCCGAGCTCCCCATTTATAGGGCCTGAAACCGGGTTTCTCGCGGCCCGCGTAGACCTAAGGGTCGTCTTACGCGGCCTGCGTAGTAGGGTGTCTAGGCCGTAGCTGATCCGGGTCACGAGTATAGGTCCAACACGTGCTGCCACGTGTCAACACCGGGTGATGCCTCGTTTTTGATCGCTCGCGGCCCGTGTAGGCAGTAGCCAAAGGCTACGCGCCCCGCGAGAGCCTCATTTTTCTTGTTTTTAATTAATTTTTAATAATGTAATTTGGGCTCGGTTTTCACATACGAGGTATATTTATAGACATATAAGGGTATTTTAAAATATATTACGGTGTCAGAAAAATTCAGGAGGGTTGTTATAAAAACATTCACAACCATGAGCCTGATTAATTTCTCGAGGGCCACGCGTTTGCTAGAAGGCTGACCCCGGACGAAGAATCACGGGTGGTGAGACTTTATCTACAAAACATGGAGCCTACAAATATACGTTTAACCATAAGAAAACAAAACCCACATAGCGTGTACGTTCTACAAGACGTACAAAACATGATTAAAAAGATTAAACTCAAAATGTACGGCCATCGAACTCCTATGCAGATATTGGAGAGCATGTTGCAAGAAGAAAGGTACGTTTATTTCACCAGGATGAATCCCTCCACAAACGCGGTCGAGGAGGTTTTTTTCGTTCATCTCGACTCGTACAACATGTGGCGTGCATTCCCACATGTGTTGATGATTGATGCTACCTACAAGACCAATGAGTATAAGCTTCCGTTTATTCAAGTTGTGGGTGTGACATCGCCACACAAGTCTTTTTGTGTGGCTCATGCGTTTGTCTTTAAAGAAAAAAAAGATAGCTTCTTATGGGTCCTGGAGAAGCTCAAAGATTGTATGGAGCCACGTGTAATTGTCACACATAGCGATCAAGCTTTGATGAATGCTTGCGATAAAGTATTCCCAAAAGCTTCCAAATTGCAATGTAGGTGGCACATCTCACAGAATATTCTAAAACACTGTCGGGCAAAATTTACGGATGAAGACTAGAAAATATTCAAGCTTTCTTGGTCTCGACTGTGTAGTTCTCCCACTCCGACGCTATACAATTATAACTTTGAGCGGCTTTTCATGCGGCTGACTAATGACGAACGATCAGGTACATATTATATTAGTTTACATACATTCATCCATACATATATACATACAAACATTACAAATCATTGTATTCAATTTTTTCAGATGTTCTGGATTATTTGTATGATGTGTGGCTGAAAGATTATAAAGAAAGGTTCGTTTCAGCTTGGACTAACACAGTATACAACCAACAAAGTTGAAAGCCATCATTCTAAGTTTAAGAGATACATTAAAGGGCCAAACAACTCGCTCCATAGACTTGTGTTGCTTGTTGGCAAAGTTGTAGACTCACAAAAGATACAAATAAAACTTAGTTTTCAGGAGAACAGGTCCGTGCAAATGGGGGACCACAGATTTTCGTTTTTTGACAACCTACGCGGTAATGTTTCCCAAAAAGCCTTAGAGTTGTTGGTTGTCGAGAGGAAAAAGCTACATGCGTTGAGGGTAGGAGGGGGGACTTGTGGCCACCAGCTTTCTACGGGTTGTGGGTTGCCATGGGCTTGTCAGATGGAGTGGTGGGAAAGTACAGGTAACATAACAACTATAACATATGCTTCGATCCATTGAATATAATCATCATTATACTTCACGTTTTAACAATGATTCTTGAAAAATAGGTTGCAAAATTCCACTTGCCGCAATAGACAAATTCTGGACAAAACTTGATTTTTCGACAGAAAAACTTAATCATGACGAGTGTAATATTCAGGCGGAAATGGATAGACTCACACAGCAACTACAGGCGCAGCCACCTCTAGTGTTAAAAAGTATGTTGTCAAAGATGAAAGTGGTGTTGAATCCAAGTATGACTGACCATCAACAGCTTGAGGTACAACAAGATACCCGGGGCCGCCCAACTACGAAAGCAAAACAACAAAAGAATGAAGACCTTGCGAGACGTAAAGATAAACGACCCGAATCACAGAGGAACGACTACACTCAAAAGCCAAATGTGCAAAGTAGTCGTTCAAAGAAAAGCAAAGAAGAAAAAAATACACTTCCGATTATAGATAAAGACTTTCCACTGTTGGCCGGGCACAGGTACATACGTACATACATACATATATTTAGAATTCTTTTTCAATTTTTTATTTTTTAATATTTTTTAGTTTTTTTTGTTTTTTTTTTTTTTTTTTTTTTTTTTTTTTTTTTTTTTGCCAATTATAGGTACAAAAACATGATCAAGCGTTTTAAGGATTGGCTTCCATCTAGCTATCGGAGATACATAACACATATTGAAGATGCCCAGCCGGACGGTAACTGTGGGTTTCAATCCATAGCTATGGGTTTGGGGTTCGACCAGAAACAGTGGAAGTGGTTCCGCCAAGAGCTACTAAACGAGATGTTCATTAACAAAAAACGTTGGGGCATATACTCGAATCATTGGACAAGGGATGTTACGACAATGTGTATCAATCGGTAAATTGGTTAAATGTTGAACCTGCACCAAAGGCATGCTGGATGGTGTTGCCCTACACAGGGTTGTTGGTGGCTCAAATATTTGGGGTGATTTTTCAACATTTAAGCAACGATGTTTGTCAAACTTACTTACCGATGTTCGATGGACCGCAGGTTTACCCAAACCATTCCATTTTAACGATCACTTATGTCAAAGGTGTCCATTTCATCACGGTTAAGTTAGCGGATGATAGCCCGATGTCAGTACCAAATGGACTTTGGAATATATACTGAAGTATGGAAGCTATGGAATGGGAGACAATGTACATGTCTCGTATTGCACAGGGTAGGGCGTTACTACGTAGTAATAGAACTCGACAAAAAGAAGTTATTGACTTGTATTAGGTGTAGCATCCATGAAACATAGTGTACGCAACGAATTTATTAATGTTTCTCTTTAATATAATTTAAATATATTGTAACATCCGTCAAATATAGTGTACACAACAATTTTTTTATAATTAAAATGCTTCATATAAAAGAAAGGAGTACAAAATAAAAGAAAACTAATGTTTTAAAGGGATTTAAAATTGTTGACTCAAAATAAAAATGAAATCTGTTTTTGTTTATTTTAATAAAAGGAATTAATTTTAATATAAATAAATGAATAATAAAAAAGGTCAAAAATGCAAAAAATCGGCCCTAAACCAGTTTCAACGCGGCTCGAACTCGTGACCTCCTAGTTAAATGCACTCGTCCCTTACACTGGGACAAGTGTCTCACCCGTTGATTATCCCGATTCTTTTTTCTCTTATACTAAGTTTCATAGATTCAAAAATTAAGGAAAGTACAACTCCTATACGCCGCTCATTGACCCATACGGCTCCCATTGACCCCAAACACTTTCTCAACTTCAATAAAGGGGTAAAATAGATCTAAAATTTAAAAACTCACACACTAAAACACCAAGAACACACACACAAACGCTCTGGACCACACGATTTTCACAAGACAAACTCTGGACCAAACGATGAATGTTAGTTTGTATTCCAAATTTTATTGCTTAATCT
Source organism: Helianthus tuberosus (assembly GCA_030545235.1). NCBI lineage: Eukaryota > Viridiplantae > Streptophyta > Magnoliopsida > Asterales > Asteraceae > Helianthus > Helianthus tuberosus. Next base: position 3,718 of record JARYGA010028626.1, read on the forward strand.
TCAACCTTTTTTATTTTTTGGTTTTATTTCCGCCGTTTGTGGCGGTGTTGGGTTTGACGGTGGTGGGAGATTGACGGCGGTAGGGGATTGACGGCGGTAGGAATTGACGACGGTAGGGTATTGACGGCGGTGGGGATTGACGGCGGTGGGTGATTGACGGTGGTAGGGAATGGCGGTGGTGGTGATTGACGGCTGTGGTGGTGGGGATTAACGGCTGTGGTGGTGGTGGTGGTTAGGCGGGTGTGGTGGTGGCTGTGGTGGTGGTGGTGGTGGTGGTTATGGTGGTGGGGATTGACGGCTGTGGTGGTGGTTAGGCGGGTGTGGTGGTGGCTGTGGTGGTGGTGGTGGTGGGGATTGACGGTTGTGGTGGTGGTGGTTGTTGTGGTGGTGGTGGTGGTGGTTGTGGTGGTGGGGATTGACGGTTGTGGTGGTAGTGGTTGTTGTAGTGGTGGTTAGGCGGGCGTTGTGGTGGCTGTGGTGGTGGTGATGGTAGTGGTGGTTGTGGTGGTGGCTGTGGTGGTGGTGGTGGTGGTTGTGGTGGTGTTAGGCGGGTGTTGTAAGGACTCTTAAATGTGTCCTAAAAATAACCGTAAGTAAAAACCCTAACCCCTGAAACCATACTCTACATGCAAAATCAAGAAATCAAAAATTTGTGGGTTTCAGGCGGGCCGCGTAAGGGTTCTCTTAGCCTTACGCGGGCCGCGTCAAGGTGTGTTTTGACCAGATAAGTATCCGGATCCACGTATCAACCATCTGGCAAACCTATGCATGACCATGCAAACCTATACGTAGACTAGGTGCCCTCGCGGGCCGCGTAAAGGCTGAGCTAAAGCTCATGCGGGCCGCGTGAGGCCTCAATTTCAGCTATAAATAGCTTGTCGCAGGAGCTTTCATTTTATGTCGACGAATACTTTCAACAACGAAGTTATAATACTCTGAAGTCGAAATTACTTTCAATATAGTGGGGTGCTGCTACAATACAGGGTATTAACTCAATCGCTGCTACGATTCAATGTCCGATCGATTAAAACTATCTAGTGGATGTTTAAGTGCTGCCCACATTAGGGTTTATGCTTTGTCATTCGTCGTGAATTCGATGGATGTTTAAGTATCGCACTTTGTCATTCGTTGTGAGGGTTTAATCTCGTGAGTTATCGTAAATGCTGTATTAGTTACTAACCTAGTTCGTATGCATGTTATTTAATTTAGGTCAAAAGGCTAATCAGTAGGCTAAGCTCTGCCTATATAAATCTACAATGTGAGTCATTCTCTTTTAATCAAAAGCATTTTACAATACTCCATTTTCAAATGTTATAATTACAGAGAGTAAGTCGTGGATATCTTGAATCACTGGCTAGTGGGGTATTGTGCACATTACTAATTTTCTCCCTGTTAGGTTCATTGACCTACAGGGATAATCATCACTACTTGGGGTGGGACCAAATAGTGGTATGACCATCGTCACCATTGTGACACGGCGCCAGATAAAAATAAGATAGAAGCCATTGTAATCGCTCTTATGCTGTAATTTATAACTATGTGTCATTTTATGCAAAATGAGTGACTCGCCAGCATTTTCCCCGCTGATAAAATAGTTTTAAAACATGTTTCAGGCGACCTGCTGTAAATCAAGGACACGTGCTACGGGGCACTAACAAGCTTGAAGAGGTGGCTCAGTTAAAATAAATAAACATGCTTTAATAAATCAGGGAATTTCCTAGTTAAATTCCTCTATTGTAAATTACGGGGTTTATCTCCAATTTATGGAATAAAATAATTGGGCATTTTTAATTATAAAAGATCCTGTTGCAAATCTTCCGCTGTCACATCATAAATACCACGGGTTCCTGTCCCGCGGCTCTTGACCGGGTAAAACCGGGGCTGGGGCCGTGACAGGTGTGGTGGTGGTGGTAGCGTAACCCTACCCGACCCCCGGCCCGACACGTTTGTCGGGTCTAGACTTATATCATCGTTTTTTTAAATGTGCATATGTTATTTTTATTAAGTAAGATTATTATTATTATTAATATTATTATTATTATTTTTATTTTTATTATTATTATTATTATTATTATTGTTATTATTTTTAACAATATATTTTCGGATGCCATGTCTAATGCTATAATTGTATGTTTTATTAATAGGATATCGAAAGTCGGTGTTTTGATGGTGGCGGTAGCGTAATCCTTATGGAGAAGTACACTGCGTTCATATTTCAGATTCAAAAGCTTAACTGTGTTCGTATTCCAGATTCATGCACTGGAACATCCTGGAACGTCCACCAACGACAATGCTTCTGCGTCACCAACCTCGAGGGAGAACTCCTTCTGTATGGATTGGTTCTTTATGCTGTGAAAGCGGTTACTGAGAATTCTTCTGCAACAACGAGGGAGCGCCAGATCAGGTCGGAGGTTCTTCATGTGGTAATGGGGAAGCGGAAAGCACGTTTACCGTGGAATGCATCCTTAAACTTGATAGCAACAATATCGTGACCGAATAGAGATCTGAATAACCGATATTGTTTGCAAGATTTTAAGAATATGTAACAGTTAGCGATTTAGGGTTTACGGTTTAGAGTCTAGTCGTTACATTTTGTATTAAAGTGACATGTTTTGTGTATTAATATAAAACAATGTTTCGTGTATTTATTGTGTTATGGTTAATAAATGACAAGTGAAAAATAATTAAAGACATAATAATAATTGATAAATAAAAAATTTGACATTTTATAATACACACAATTCATTTCATAAAATATGAAGTTTTAAATAATAATAATAATATTACTTAATAAAAATAACATATGCACATTTAAAAAAAACGATGATATAACTAGACCCGGCAAACGGGTCGGGTAGGGTCATGGGTCAAAGGCCCTACTCGACCCCTGTCCCGACCCGTTTGCCGGGACTAGATATAAGATCGTTTTTTTTAAATGTGCATATGTTTTTTTTTTATTATTATTATTATTATTATTATTATTATTGGTCAATGAGCAACTCAATGTGAGCATATTCTTTATTATTATTATTATTATTATTATTATTATTATTATTATTATTATTATTATTATACGATACGTTGGGCCAAAACGTATTTAAGCAATGGTGTTTGTCAAACTTACTTCCCATTTGTTCGATGGTCCGGAGGTTTACCCGAACCATTCCATTTTATCGATCGCTTATGTCGAAGGTGTCTATTTCGTCATTGCTAAGTTAACGGGATGATTGCCCGATGTCGGTACGAAATGGACTTTGAAATACCTCGCCGACGTATAGTAGCTATGGAATGGGTGACAATGTACATGTATCGTATTACACAGGGTAGGGCGTTAGTAGATAGTAATAGAACTTCACGAAAAAGAATTTGCTAACTTGGCAAAGGTGTAACATCCGTGAAATATAGTGTACGCAACATTTTTTTTATAAAAAAAAATATTAATTAGGGTGTTTTATAACATAAAACCCTTAATTACCACACAAAACTTTTTTTTTAAATTTAATTGCATATGAGTCGTATAGGGCAATGAGACCCATATACAACTCCTATAAGGTGCTCATTAACCAATAAGCCTCACCTGGTGGATACCTTATGAGTGTCTCATTGACCAATAAGCCTCCCCTGATGGTTTCCACTTTTATCAAATGTGGAATAGTTCAACCAGGGGAGGCTTATTGGTCAATGAGACACTCATAATGTGTCCACCAGGGGAGGCTTATTGGTCAATAAGCAACTCAATATGTGATATGCTTTACTATTATTATTATTATTATTATTATTATTATTATTATTATTTATTGTTATTGTTATTATTATTTATTGTTATTGTTATTATTATTATTTATTATTTATTATTTATTATTTATTATTATTATTTTTATTTATTATTATTATTGTTATTATTATTATTTATTATTGTTATTATTATTATTTATTATTGTTATTATTATTATTTATTATTATTTATTATTATTAATATTTATTATTATTTATTATTTTTTATTATTATTTATTATTTATTATTATTATTATTACTTATTATTTATTATTGTTATTATTATTATTATTTATTATTGTTATTATTATTTTTTATTATTATTGTTATTATTATTATTTACTATTTTTATTATCATTATTATTATTATTAGTATTTATCATTATTATTATTATTATTTAAAACTTCATTAATATTAACGACATGAATTGTTTTTAATTAATTTTTCGGTTTTAATTAATTTAATAAATTTTCTGTTATAATTAATTTAATAAATTTTTTGGTTTTAATTAATTTAATAAATTTTCTGTTATAATTAATTTAATAAATTTTTCGGTTTTAATTAATTTAATAATTTTTCTGTTATAATTAATTGAATAAATTTTCTGTTTTAATTAATTTAATAATTTTTCTGTTTTAGTTAATTTAATAAATTTTCTTTAATGTTTAATTAATATGTTAAGATAATGTTTCATTTAATAATTTTTTGTTATAACCAATAAATAAACATTAAAAGAAATTTATTTAATTAAGGTTAAAAAAGAAAAAAACCCAAAAAAAATGAAAAAAACCCGCCTCTACATTCGGATCGAACTCGTGACCTCTCCCTTAAATGCACCCGTCCCTTCCACTGGGACAAGTGTCTCACCTATTAATTATCTCGATTATTAATTTTCTTATGCTTAGTTCCAGAGATTTAAAAAGAAAAAAAACATATCCGCCCCTAATTGCCCTATACACCTCTCATTGATCCAAAAACAGGTTTTCAAGTTTGACTAAATGGAGAATAGATCTAAAAGTTCTTAACCCCACACACTAAAACATAAAGAACACACACACAATCGCTCTCTCTCTCTCGTATCGCTCGATCTCTCTCGTATCAACCTATACGATCCAGATTTTCATAAAAGGTTAGTGTATTATTTCATCTTTCCATTGTCTATTTTTATTTTTATTTTTTAAATTTTGGCTGGTGGTGGGTGGTATTTGATGGTTTTCGTGGTGGTGTTTCACGGTGAGGGTTTTAGATTAGTTTAGGATGTAGATAAAGGTGTCACCGGAATAGTTGGGGACGCAAATGTCACCGGAATAGTTATGGTGACCGGATAAGCGACGGGGGATATGGTTTGGGTTATAGATTAGTTTAGGATGTAGATAAAGGTTGACGCAAAAGAAATAGATGAAAACGAATCCGATTAGCGGTTCCAGGGTTGCCGGAAACCTGCTGGAATCTCGCCGGAATCTCGCCGGTAAAGCAGTTTTGATTTGTTATGTTTTGAAAGTTTTAGGGACTTGACAATAATAGTCCTTGTGGTGTCTAATATTTTTCAACTTGACAATAATAGTCCTTCTGGTCCTTCACTTTTTTAAACTTTATTTAGTACAAATCTTAAATTTAAACATTAAAATTGTAAAAAGTTTTTATAGAAATTATTTTGTTTTCTAAATTTATTTAATATTTCTGTAAAAAATAAATGTAAGTTATAAAAAAATTAACTCGAAAGGTTTATTGAAGAATAATGTCTTACAAATAAAATAAACGAATACGAAAAATATCGTGTTAAAATTATTTGCATTTTATTCGGCGTTAATTGTCGATTAGTTATTTAGTTATGTCTTATTTGGCGTGAAGTGTTGATTATTCGGGTGTTATTTGGTATTGTTTGTCGATTATTTAGATGTTAATTTGTTAGAAACTTTGTCGATTATTTAGGCGTTAATTTCGTTAATGTCACACCCCCAAAATACCACATGCGGAAACCCCCGCGAGGCGTGTGACGTACCAGAATCTAGCCACCAATCATGTTGAACTCATAACAATTATTCCAAATAAAACTTTCATTTAATATTGATAGAAGTGTTACAAAACATTATATAACGTTCAGCGGAAGCATAGTACATTAATTAAGAAATTCATAAACCAAGTATGTGGAAGCCATTAGATTTGTCTCGTGTTTCCGTGTATCTCGACCCATGACCACTCCAGCATCCCAGAAAGCAAGTTCCACATTCACACGTACCTATAACCTGCGAGCATGCACACACGTGTATCAGACAACACTAGTGAGTTCATAGTTTTACGAAAACGTTAGTTACCAAGTGTGTAGTTACGTTCATTGATTACAATGTTGATAATACCTCGGATACAAGACGGCTCCTGATTTATTTTGCCCTTTCCCCAATGCTCCTATCAAAGCATTGGTCATGACTAGGTAGTTCACACCCGTCCTCTCCGGTACGGGGTGAGGGTGCCAAACCTAAGTAGCGCTACCAACTAATACCTTGTTACCTCTCAGGTAACCAAACAACACGGAGGGATTTTAATGGTGATAGGACGAGTATATTATCCAACATTCCAGATTTACCACAAGACGTATTCCTCTCAGGAATACCCAATTGATTTAGCCAAACCCATCCCTCTCAGGGATGCCCAATGACTGTCCCAACCACCGGGACGCATGCTCAAGAGAAATGAACTCACCTTAGATTGCTCGGATTGTTAAGTTACTTTACCCGTTCCAAGTTGGTCAACCAAACCCTACCGTGGTTACCAAGGATAGTCAGTTTCGTAATCACGTATCCAAATTCACGTATTCAACAAGTCACACGAAATATCATTATCACATAACACACAACGAGCATTTAGATTAATGCACGTTTATAACTCAGATCATGTTCCCAACAATGATTACCAATGACAACAGCTTTAGGATTTATCAATCATCATGCACAGTTTACCTCTATCACCACAGTATAACATGCAACTAATACACATTTCCTTTCACAAGTTCACATTTCATGAGGATGTCACCAGATAAACACATAACAGGCTAGTTTGCTGATCATACTAGTGAAACCAGATTTCCTTATCCCCATACACATGCAACACAAGTCTCATACACACAGTTATCCATATCAACATCATCATTAAGAGGTCTACTGTTCAACCCGTTCCCCTTCTTGACTAAGCACCCCTGGCGACGAAACACCTGGGTGACAAAATACTAGTTTTTTGTCGGAAGTACCTGTGATCATCAATGGAGCATCAGCAGGGGTTGCCGGGTGGGAACTTGGGAGGAACCCAGTTCTAAGCCCAGTAGCATACCGACCTGATAACCAAGTAGGCTCTCGATTTGAGGTGCAAAATCCAAGCACCATTCCTAGAGTTTACCATTCCACAACAGTTCTTTTACGAGATGGACGTGTTCTTGTTGGTGGAAGTAATCCTCATGATAAATATGAATTTTCAAACATCCTTTACCCAACTGAACTTAGCTTGGAGACGTTCTCTCCTTCTTACTTGGATTCAAAGTCTTCTGGATTACGCCCGAAAATAATCTTGCCTGTAACAAACAGTAGAATTCGATATGGCAAACAATTGGTTGTTGTGTTTACTGTTTCGGGCGTTGTGGATCTAACCTCTGTTTCTGTAACAATGGTGGCACCTTCATTTAACACACATTCCTTTTCAATGAACCAAAGATTGCTGGTACTCGATGGTGGAGCAGCTTCCAAGATTATTGGGAGGTCAAGATATCAGGTTGTTGTAAGGGCTCCACCCTCTGGTAACATTGCTCCGGCAGGGAATTATCTTATATATGTGGTTCATAAAGAGATCCCGAGTCCAGGGATTTGGGTTCAAATGCAGTGAAAATTCTTCAGGACATTATCACTAGTGTTTTGGTGTGCTCGTCATATTTTATTTTATCTCATTTATTTAAGGGATTTGTAATATGTAAACATGATGCTTAGTTTGATTAAATGATTATATGCGTCCTTTTCAGGTGCTGTTTGAATTTCATTCATATAAAGTTTTCTAGTGTTGTTCTCAATCAGAGAACCCTTGCAGTAGTTCTTTATTAGATCCTAATAAAACTATATGTGTAACACCCTAGCTCGGTTAGGACTGATGTGTGATTATATTAGAGATAAACAGAGACAGAAGACATGGTTCCATTTATTTAATTATAAGTCATAGGTTACAGACCGAAAGATAGTTCACGGCCTAGAGGCCAAAATACATGATATTATATTATACATAAGTGGCAGCCAGCATCCTATGATTTATTCCTGTTTCTTCATCCCTCACAAAGTAACCTATGAACCTGTATGGAAATAAAGTTTTCAGAAGTACTAGTAGGTTCAATAGTAGCAATAATATAAGTAAAAATCAAGACAACACTAATGATAGCAGTATCAGTAATAAAGATGACATGATGTATGTTAACTAAATAAACCGTACCTCAGAGATGTACCCATAGGCTAAACAGAGGTGACCGTTGCAAAATTTGTCACATGAGGTGATGCGGGTTGGCCTACCCAATATCCATCTCATGAAATATACCTAGGATACACCATACGCCTCCTAGTTGTTATGTACCATACTTGTACCTAGGGTCGCCTTTTAACTGATTTCTCCATCATGGGAGGAGCTAGAGAGCTTAGGGTAATAGATCTTAGTCAGTCAAAAATACTATTCACGGGAAAAGCAACTGGCAGGACCTGAGATTGTACAAGAAACAGTTGACAAAATAATTCAAGTTAAGAAAAGACTGAAAACAGCCCGAGATCATCAAAAGAGTTATGCAGATAATCGACGAAAGCCAATAGAATTTCAAATTGGAGACAAGGTGTTATTAAAGGTTTCACCTTAGAAGGGAATCGTCAGATTTGGTAAGATGGGAAAGTTAAGCCCAAGGTATGTGGGACCATTTAAAATTCTCAAGCGAATTGGCCCAGTAGCTTATCAACAACAGTTACCCGAAGAAATGACTGCTATACATGACGTATTTCATGTATATAACCTGAAGAAATGTTTAGCTGATGAATCATTGATAGTAAATGAGACATAGAGGTAAGTGAGAAACTGAAGTTTGTTGAGAAGCCTCTACAAATTGAAGAAAGAAAGATTAAGAATCTCAAGCACATAAGTTAATTCTCGTAAAAGTGAAGTGAGATTCGAAAAGAGGACCGGAATACACATGAGAACTAGAGTCAGAAATGAAGCAAAAATATCCTTACTTATTGTAACACCTTGAAAATTCACGTCCTATAATGTGTTGACACGTGTCATAAAGTTTGAACGTGTGAAAGAATGTTATAAAGGGACTAAAGTTGACAAACATGGAAAGTATGTGATTATACGGGTTCTAAACGTCAACAGTGAATAAATATACTTCATAATAACCCTACATGATGTTTATAACATCAAACGAATAAATCATGGATCATACGAAGCAAAAAGTGAGAGATTACAAACTACAGGGGTTAAATGTGTCAACCTGTTTAAAGATATACATCTGAGTGACCTTTTGACAAACCCGAAGCTTTGTAAATGTTAATTACGCTCGCTAGAATGCGCGATATAAATTTTATAAAGTTTCGTTATCGTATGAGAAAGTTATGATCAAATTCGTGTGCGAGGGGTTAAAGTGCAAACGTTGAAAGTTAAGACTTTTCGGGTTAACCGGAAGTGTTCAGGGATTTGGCAAAGTGGGTATAAGTCCTAAAGCCCTTGTGGGTAATTATAAGGGGGTCAAAATGCAAGAAATAACCTTGATTGCCCCTTCGTGAAGCCAAAGGTCAAGTAACAAAACAAAGAAAATAGAAAATTCTGAATTTAAGGGCCAGGCGGCCTGCTTGAGGATCTGCCAAATGGGAGACGGGCCGCGTCAGGCCGCCAGATGCAGAAAACGGGGACAGGCCCCTGGAAACGCAAAGAATCGATCTTAAACGACATTTAAACATGGTGGGCGACCCCTAAACTATACTAGGGCACTAGAGACACATGTTGGATGGTTGTGGTCGATCATAGAGTTAGGTGTCAACATATTGTGGTGATAATTTCACTATAAAAGGCCATTGTGTGCAATGTTGTTCCTCACACCTTCATCTGCAATTGTGGATCAATTCTGGAGCTCCCAAGCAGCCTCAACTGATCATATCTCGTGCCTAGGACTCTTGTAAGTCTGCAAGTCCTTCTTTAATTGAGTTTAGCTTATTTAATTAGCTAAAAGTCAAACCGTCGTAATTACGGTTTGACTTCGAGATTAGTCAATAATGGCTCAGTCATATCTCGAATTAAAAGTAGTTATATGTTGGTATTCATGTGGGTAATAAAACCTCAAAAGGGTTTCCCCTGATCACCAATCTAACCAGGTCAAAAGTCGGGTCAAACTTATATTTAAAAAGTCAACAGGAAGTCTAAAATGCCATTTATGCATAATTAAAATTGTAGATCATATACAACCTATTGGATCATTGTTATAACTTAGTAATAAGTGTAAGAACATGTCTAAACATGTTCAACCCGACAATTTCCTGTTTAGACCCGGTTCGGAACCAAAAGTCACATAGTTTGACTTTCACTTTGACTTTCAGTTCTGACCTGCTTTAGTATGATTTGAAAATTTCTTAGAGCTTCTTTAGGACCAGGCTACATGTTAGAACAACCCTCTATGGTTGTTTCATTGATTGACCCATTCGTTTACGCGTTTCCGTTAATTGCTCATATGTTGACCATTATGCCCTTATTATCTTAAAACGTGATTTTTGGAAATGTAAAAGAGTAGAAACTTTAATTACTGATATATAAACTTGTATGCAAGGTTTGACATCAGTTTGACTTGTAGATTAAGAGTTATGCTCATTATCGCAAATTTAATGCTTTATGTTAACAAAACGGCGTAATTAGCGTATAGCCTAGTTAAGCCTACTTTTTGGTATCAAACTTAATACCCACTGATGTAATATATTATTTTGGGATTTTTAAAGATTTTTAATAAATTTTAGGCTGAGCATAACTAGTAGTCGTAGGCTTAATCCGGTAATTGTCGGTTTTGCCCTAACGGGCCATAAAATGAGTTTTACATATCTAAACAACTCCAAACCTTTTGCTACTGATCACATATGATAAATAAATTATTTTAAGCCTTCTGGAAATATAAAAATATCAGATTTAAGTATCGGACCCGGAAATGGCCTTTAATCGCCTTATTTAGCGTTTTTAACGCATGGTATGTATTAAAATTATATTGAACATACCCGGGTTGATACCTACTGATATTTTAGGCAAATTAGAATGTTTTAACAGTAAGCAAAGGCTGATTAACTCAGACTTCGGTTTTGAGCCTTTCGGCTTATGTGAAATTACCAAAATGCCCCTACGGTGCATAGTTTGGTTATACTTGGTAAATTCACATATATACTTTAACCTACTGTCATAACTTATCAAAATAAGTATTTTTGCTGATTATATCAGACCTGTAACTTAGATAAATACTAAAACTCTTTTATAACCTTTTAAATGACCAAACTACCCCTACGGGGCCTAGTTTGTGTTTAAATACGTTCGGGCATAATGAAAGACATCTTACTGATGTCACAACATATTTGAGGCATAATTAACTTAGGAAACCTGTATATGGCTCTCATGAATACCCGTCACGCTTATTACGCGTACGGTTCGGTTTATGTAACAAGTTTACATAAATGAGCCGAAACGGGTCAAACCTTAATGGTTTTATCTCAAAATCCAGAATGTGAATAATAAACCCATATTAGGCAAGTCTCTGAACTTGTCGGGTCTAAATCGCATTCTAAACCGGTCTTCGCTTAATCATGCGTACGAACCGTATCTTCCTGTAAGACTAACCGGTCTAAGCTTAGGCTTAATTAAAGACCCGTTAGCATTCTAATAAGTTATTTATACAATCATTCCAGACTAGAGCCTTCCGGTAAATGGTATCTACGCTTACTTAAGTGAATACGGCTGAGTTATTAAATTCTTACTATTTAAGACAGGAGCTAGCTCAGGTAAATACTCTTAACTTATTTTCCCTATACGGGCTTGGGATACGGCACTATAAAAGTACCGCTTGGTCGGGTGTGTAGTTATTTAAATCGGATTGTGATTGATGTACTTACAACCCGTTTAATATGTATTATTTGGTGTATGGCCTTTGGGGGTTAATGACCATGTCCCGGATATCCTTGGCATCATTCGAAGTAATGGCCATGACTTAAGCACGGGGTGTAGGCATACACCTGACAGCTGCATTATGTAAAAACTGGTAATCCACTCCGAGGTATCATCCTTGTGGGCATTATACCGGAACTGGTAATCCACTTAGAGGATGATAGCCTGTGGGCATTATACCTGTGGCGTGTCAGTTAATCTAGTCCGGCCCTACAAACCGGCCCTAACGGACGACAAATAAGTAAAACTGTATACAAGATTATATACAAATAATTTTCCCAAGTTAAAAAGGTTAATTTGCCTCTGTGCATTTTAATCAAATTATAAAAGATGTTTTTGTGCCACGTGCATCCAAATCAATTTTCTTAAACTCTTTTCAAATGAGTCAGTTGAGTGTTTTTACCAGTGAAAACTGACGTATTTTCCAAAAAGGTTAAGTGACAGGTACTGAACGAAATTGGCTGGAAGCTCAGGGCGCTAATAAGGAATCTTGCAAGTTCTAGGCGTCTAAAGTCTGTTGAACAAATGATATGTTTAAAGATCCGCCTGTGGATCCTTTACTTTCCGTTGAAATACTGGATATTACTTTATATTCGGAATGTAATAATAATTATCTTTTGCTTCCGCTGTGCATTTATATAATTGTGTTGTTTGACTATTATGTTGCCAACCACGTCACGATACTCCCCACCGGGCCCACCGGTGACACGTGGAAAGTCTGGGTGTGACAGGTTGGTATCAGAGCCAACACTGAGTGAATTAAACACTAGTCTTTTGTGTTTAATCTCAGTTACACAGTTGCACATTCTTGAGTCTAGACAAGAACATAGGACAAGTTCCAATTCGTTTCATTGTCTTTTAATTACTTCCTTGTTATTTTTCTGATTAGCCTTTGCATGGGCAAGTCATTTTATCAGAAGTCCCGTTTGGGGCAACCATATACTTGTTTAAATTTTAAAGGAACGATTATGTTTAAAAATATCATTCCTATATTATAAGATCTACCATTATAATAAAATGGCAAAATCTAAAAAGGACGAGACCTAGCCATACGTCACATTAAGACAGGGCCAAGATGGTAGTTCCACAATTAGATTCAGATCCTTGTTAACAGTTCAATTTAGAAATTTTTCTGCGTTAATTATTAAAAAGAATCTAAAGGGTAAAACCTAGCTTAAGTGTCACTGCAGACAAGGCCAAGATGGTAGAACCTATTCAAGAGATTCAAATCCTTATTAAACATTTGAAAGCATATTAACATGCTTGACAAGGTGTGATGCGATAAAATCACATAAGTCATTTTTTTGGGTTATTCTAAAATCCCTTATTTGTATAATCATCCCTTATGGATGAAGTGCCCACGGGCTATAATTAACGTCCTCTGGGACTAAAGACAGTGGTAGCCTACAACTCCCTGTCAAGGAAATGTAATGAACATTGGTTCAAACCTCAAATGTTTCGATTCTCTGAAATCCTAGCATATAATTTATAATTGTCCATGTGACTAGGCCTTTGGTGCCACGAATAAGACTGTTACTGTTTTATAATTAGGATAACTTATTATAGGAATCCTAAATAAATTTGATTAATAAATTAACCAAATATGGTCTCTGTTTACCATGGTTAATGAATTACCCTAAGGGGAAATTCCATAATAAACTCCCAAATAAACTATTGCCCTTGTTTTCTACAACAGTTCAATTGTAATGGCTAACTCAGACGAGGGTAATAGTCATCCAGCGGAGGTTAATAATGACGCCCGAATTAATCTAACGGGTGCGGAATTAAAAGCGATCATAGACGGCGCAGTTACACAAGCTTTGGAAAGGCAGTACGAGGAGTATAGTGGGACTCGTAGTAGGACCCTATCTACACCGTCCAATAACGACGACCCGAAGAAAAATGATGACCGACACTCCTCAAACCACAGTGCTCCATCTCAGCAGGTCATACTAAATAAAGGACCCCTTGATAAGGGTTGCTCCTATAAATATTTCGTTTCCTGCAAACCCCGGGATTTCACTAGGGAGGAAGGAGCCATCGATTGTATGACATGGCTGGATGAGATGGATACGGTTGTTGATATCAGCGGATGCGCTGAGCGAGACGTGGTCAAGTTTGTGTCACAGTCTTTCAAGGGTGAAGCTTTAGCATGGTGGAGATCTCTGATTCAAGCCACCGGGAAAATCCCACTGTACAATATGTCGTGGGATCAATTTGTGGCCCTTATCAGGGAAAATTTCTGCCCTCAGCATGAGGTGGAGAAGATAGAGTCCGATTTTCTATCCTTGGTGATGACAAACCTCGACTGTCAAGCTTACCTAACGAGCTTCAACACTATGTCTCGGTTGGTTCCATACCTGGTAACCCCGGAACCAAAACGGATAGCTCGTTTTATCGGTGATTTAGCCCCCGAGATCAAGGCAAGCGTAAAAGCTTCTCGGCCAACGACTTTCAGATCAGTAGCTGACATTTCCTTATCCCTTACTTTAGATGCGGTCAGATTGAGATCGCTAAAGAAATCTGAAGAAAGTAAGAGGAATCGTGAGGATGATAACTCACGAGGGCCAGAGAAGAAGCACAAGGGAAACACTGATTCTAAGAAGTCTGGGTTTGGAAGGAACAGTCAGCGAACAGAGGAGAAGCCAAAGTGCACGACTTGTCAAAGACGCCACTTTGGAAAGTGCAGATCTGAATCCAATTCTAAGTCTGAATCACCTGCATGTGGGTTATGCAAGTCTAAGGAGCACAAGACTGTTGAATGCAGGAAGATTAAAGATGCCACCTGCTACAATTGTAATGAGAAGGGGCACATAAAGACCAACTGCCCTAAGTACGCAAAGAAGACTGAAGAGGCCAAGAAAGCAAACGCATGAGTCTTCCATACGAACGCCAAGGAGATGATGCAAAATGATAACTATATAGCAGATACCTTTTCATATCAAACAGTTTATGCATAAATGTTATTTGATACTGGCACATATGACTCTATAATGAATGATAAATGTTGAGAACTATTGTCTCCGCCTGATTAAGACTCCGGTCACTTAATGCGAGGTAGAAATTGACCGATGATACTTTAGAAAATGCTCCAACAAATCCTATATTGATATTTAATATCTATTAGAAATCACTCTTTTCTGATACCCTCATGGCAAACTATCAAACTATCCAAATTCATCAGTATATTAAAGACAGATGTGACATGTTGATCCCCTGTCAAAAAGGTGATGGACTAGGTCCAACCCTCAAATGCCATTGATGGTCCTTTGTGACCTAGGCTAAGTGATATTGATATATTTTAAAAAATAACATTCATTAAGAATGATAATGCCTTATTGGCCAGTATAGTTTGATGAGACCATGGTTAGTATATGTTAAGGCCATCAGGGTAATGAATAGCAGATGTTGGATTACAACTAAGTAAAGGATTCACCTGGCAATAGGAACAAAATCTCGAGTATGATAAACTCGGATAAGACAACCGTCAATCGCGCCATTGATAATGCGACGAATGTTAATAAAAACTACAAACGTAAACCTCAATACTAATGGAGTTAATCTCCAGGCTGTGGTTGACGCAGCAGTTGGAGGGATCATGGGAAAAGGTCATGAGACAATCCAAAGAGCCGAATGCTTCTAACTCTAAATCTCATTCAAAAACCATGTTTAATTGCTCATGAGGAGAGCTATATTCACACTTCAAATATGAAGGATGAACCAAAGAAGGAGGATAACTCCCAGAAATCTGGGAAAGAGAGCAAGTACATGCCTAATAAAAAGCAACGTAAGTTCAGTAAGAAGCCTGTATACCTCAGAGACTGCTTCAGCATTATTATATCCATTAGGAATCAGTTTTTTCGATGTCCTAGTTCCGTTAAATATAAGGACTCAATATAGTGATAAAAAAAATCGATTGGTTACCTTAAAAATCAAGCCCATATTGTGAGTGATAAGAAGCGATTAATTATCAAGACTCCTTATGAGACAACCCTCATAATTACATGTATCTGTATGATTAATTAATATTAAACATAAAAAAATGGTGGAATTGGCAGTCCCCGGAATCGAACCTGGGTCTAGGCCGCACCCTTTCGCGCGCCTAGCCAACCGAGCTAGGTGCCTAGTTTGTGAAAATTTCCATTCTGATTAAATATAAGCACATATAGTTGATATCTCTTTAATCTCTATCGATTTCGAATACCAAATGGTATGACTAAAACGCTATATGAGGATTGGTGTATCTTAATAAGTTCCATAGATTGCTTCCATGCCTGATCAGTATGGGGGTTTAATGCATGGAACCACAAAGATATCCCAATGATCATATGGTACTAAAGTCAACTAATAGTATTCACAGAAGATATCCAAAATGAAATTTTCCAAGTAATTATTCCCGATTAAGGAATTGTGGACTAGTAACATAAATGTGTCACTTATTAGACACAAGCGTTGATGAATGAACTGGAGCCTGAGATATGGAAATCTCTGTAACCTCCTTGTACCTTGATTATCCTCTCCTAAGATTACCCTGTCTACCCTGGGAGGCAGGTAGAGTTAAGTTTAATATCCCATTTAGGGTTGCATTATTATGAAATCCCCAAGACAACTAGTACCATATTGGCAGAATCAAACACCCTGGTTTAGTAAGTTTTAAAGATATAGATTCATAAAGCCAAACTCAATATCCTGAGAATTCGGTATAGTAAATTATGAAAGACGGTTCATTTTACTAAAGCATTGTTTACCGCAACTCTAATTAGGCAACGATTAAGAATCGCCATCAACTACCCAGGATCGTCGATTTGTTCGACTAACTGTAAAGATTAGCTATTCCGTAAGATTAATTTTAAGCAATGGTTGGAATAACCATCTCACCTTAAGATAAGCTTTTCTATAATAACTGCTATATAAGTATCAAGGTGGCTCCTTGGAGACCTTGTATAAATGGCATGTTAAACATCTATTGTTAGGACAATAGATAGGTAAGTTCAATTATCAGGATCTGAAGGTTGCAGTGGAAACAACAAAGCAGATCACCCAAATCCCTAATTATTTGTAAGATGCCAATATCCGGCAGAAAATCAAAGATTAATGAAAATAGCAAACCTCCTAAAATTCTTGTTAAGAAATAAGGTTCAACAATAGGTATCACCCTAGAAAGGAGTGAGGCGATTTGGTAAGAAAGGCAAGCTAAGCCCGAGATACATAGGACCTTTCGAGGTTATCGAACGTGTCGGTTCAGTTGCCTATAAGCTAAACTTACCTGAAGAGCTCAGTGGAATTCACAATGTGTTCCACATCTGCAATCTGAAGAAGTGTTTCGCTGATGAATCACTAGTTATACCACATACAGATGTGCATATAGATGAGAACTTAAAAATTTGTGGAAAAACCTTTGTCGATTGAAAGTCGACAGGTTAAGAAGTTTCGAAAGAAGCATGTGCCTATAGTAAAGGTCAAGTAGGATGCCCGTAAAGGACCCGAATTCACGTGGGAGGTTGAATCCACGATGAAAGAAAAGTACCCTTATTTATTTCAGTAAATCTCGGGTCGAGATTTATTTTAAGGGGGTGAGGATGTAACACCTCGAAAATTCACGTCCTATAATGTGTTGACACGTGTCATAAAGTTTGAACGTGTGAAAGAATGTTATAAGGGGACTAAAGTTGACAAACATGGAAAGTATGTGATTATACGGGTTCTAAACGTCAACAGTGAATAAATATACTTCATAATAACCCTACATGATGTTTATAACATCAAACGAATAAATCATGGATCATACGAAGCAAAAAGTGAGAGATTACAAACTACAGGGGTTAAATGTGTCAACATGTTTAAAGATATACCTCTGAGTGACCTTTTGACAAACCCGAAGCTTTGTAAATGTTAATTATGCTCGCTAGAATGCGCGATATAAATTTCATAAAGTTTCGTTATCGTATGAGAAAGTTATGATCAAATTCGTGTGCGAGGGGTTAAAGTGCAAACGTTGAAAGTTAAGACTTTTTGGGTTAACCGGAAGTGTTCAGGGATTTGGCAAAGTGGGTATAGGTCCTAAAGCCCTTGTGGGTAATTATAAGGGGGTCGAGATGCAAGAAAAAACCTTGATTGCCCCTTCGTGAAGCCAAAGGTCAAGTAACAAAACAAAGAAAATAGAAAATTCTGAATTTAAGGGCCAGGCGGCCCGCTTGAGGATCTGCCAAATGGGAGGCGGGCCGCGTCAGGCCGCCAGATGCAGAAAACGGGGACAGGCCCCTGGAAACGCGAAGAATTGATCTTAAACAACATTTAAACATGGTGGGCGACCCCTAAACTGTACTAGGGCACTAGAGACACATGTTGGATGGTTGTGGTCGATCATAGAGTTAGGTGTCAACATATTGTGGTGATAATTTCACTATAAAAGGCCATTGTGTGCAATGTTGTTCCTCACACCTTCATCTGCAATTGTGGATCAATTCTGGAGCTCCCAAGCAGCCTCAACTGATCTTATCTCGTGCCTAGGACTCTTGTAAGTCTGCTAGTCCTTCTTTAATTGAGTTTAGCTTGTTTAATTAGCTAAAAGTCAAACTGTCGTAATTACGGTTTGACTTCGAGATTAGTCAATAATGGCTCAGTCATATCTCGAATTAAAAGTAGTTATATGTTGGTATTCATGTGGGTAATAAAACCTCAAAAGGGTTTCCCCTGATCACCACTCTAACCAGGTCAAAAGTCGGGTAAAACTTATATTTAAAAAGTCAACAGGAAGTCTAAAATGCCATTTATGCATAATTAACATTGTAGATCATATACAACCTGTTGGATCATTGTTATAACTTAGTAATAAGTGTAAGAACATGTCTAAACATGTTCAACCCGACAATTTCCTGTTTAGACCCGGTTCGGAACCAAAAGTCACATAGTTTGACTTTCACTTTGACTTTCAGTTCTGACCCGCTTTAGTATGACTTGAAAATGTCTTAGAGCTTCTTTAGGACCAGGCTACATGTTAGCACAACCCTCTGTGGTTGGTCCATTGATTGACCCATTCGTTTACGCGTTTCCGTTAATTGCTCATATGTTGACCATTATGCCCTTATTATCTTAAAACGTGATTTTTGGAAATGTAAAAGAGTAGAAACTTTAATTACTGATATATAAACTTGTATGCAAGGTTTGACATCAGTTTGACTTGTAGATTAAGAGTTATGCTCATTATCGCAAATTTAATGCTTTATGTTAATAAAACGGCGTAATTAGCGTATAGCCTAGTTAAGCCTACTTTTTCGTATCAAACTTAATACCCACTGATGTAATATATTATTTTGGGATTTTTAAAGATTTTTAATAAATTTTAGGCTGAGCATAACTAGTAGTCGTAGGCTTAATCCGGTAATTGTCGGTTTTGCCCTAACGGGCCATAAAATGAGTTTTACATATCTAAACGACTCCAAACCTTTTGCTACTGATCACATATGATAAATAAATTATTTTAAGCCTTCTGGAAATATAAAAATATCAGATTTAAGTATCGGACCCGGAAATGGCCTTTAATCGCCTTATTTAGCGTTTTTAACGCATGGTATGTATTAAAATTATATTGAACATACCCGGGTTGATACCTACTGATATTTTAGGCAAATTAGAATGTTTTAACAGTAAGCAAAGGCTGATTAACTCAGACTTCGGTTTTGAGCCTTTCGGCTTATGTGAAATTACCAAAATGCCCCTACGGTGCATAGTTTGGTTATACTTGGTAAATTCACATATATACTTTAACCTACTGTTATAACTTATCAAAATAAGTATTTTTGCTGATTATATCAGACTTGTAACTCAGATAAATACTTAAACTCTTTTATAACCTTTTAAATGACCAAACTACCCCTACGGGGCCTAGTTTGTGTTTAAATACGTTCGGGCATAATGAAAGACATATTACTGATGTCACAACATATTTGAGGCATAATTAACTTAGGAAACATGTATATGGCTCTCATGAATACCCGTCACGCTTATTACGCGTACGGTTCAGTTTATGTAACAAGTTTACATAAATTAGCCGAAACGGGTCAAACATTAATGGTTTTATCTCAAAATCCAGAATGTGAATAATAAACCCATATTAGGCAAGTCTCTGAACTTGTCGGGTCTAAATCGCATTCTAAACCGGTCTTCGCTTAATCATGCGTACGAACCGTATCTTCCTGTAAGACTAACCGGTCTAAGCTTAGGCTTAATTAAAGACCCGTTAGCATTCTAATAAGTTATTTATACAATCATTCCAGACTAGAGCCTTCCGGTAAATGGTACCTACGCTTACTTAAGTGAATACGGCTGAGTTATTAAATTCTTACTATTTAAGACAGGAGCTAGCTCAGGTAAATACTCTTAACTTATTTTCCCTATACGGGCTTGGGATACGGCACTATAAAAGTACCGCTTGGTCGGGTGTGTAGTTATTTAAATCGGATTGTGATTGATGTACTTACAACCCGTTTAATATGTATTATTTGGTGTATGGCCTTTGAGGGTTAATGACCATGTCCCGGATATCCTTGGCATCATTCGAAGTAATGGCCACGACTTAAGCACGGGGTGTAGGCATACACCTGACAACTGCATTATGTAAAAACTGGTAATCCACTCCGAGGTATCATCCTTGTGGGCATTATACCGGAACTGGTAATCC
The DNA here is from genome assembly GCA_030545235.1 of Helianthus tuberosus. Lineage (NCBI taxonomy): Eukaryota > Viridiplantae > Streptophyta > Magnoliopsida > Asterales > Asteraceae > Helianthus > Helianthus tuberosus. The sequence continues at coordinate 24,370 of JARYGA010028626.1, forward strand.
ACTTAGAGGATGATAGCCTGTGGGCATTATACCTGTGGCGTGTCAGTTAATCTAGTCCGGCCCTACAAACCGGCCCTAACGGACGACAAATAAGTAAAACTGTATACAAGATTATATACAAATAATTTTCCCAAGTTAAAAAGGTTAATTTGCCTCTGTGCATTTTAATCAAATTATAAAAGATGTTTTTGTGCCACGTGCATCCAAATCAATTTTCTTAAACTCTTTTCAAATGAGTCAGTTGAGTGTATTTACCAGTGAAAACTGACGTATTTTCCAAAAAGGTTAAGTGACAGGTACTGAACGAAATTGGCTGGAAGCTCAGGGCGCTAATAAGGAATCTTGCAAGTTCTAGGCGTCTAAAGTCTGTTGAACAAATGATATGTTTAAAGATCCGCCTGTGGATCCTTTACTTTCCGTTGTAATACTGGATATTACTTTATATTCGGAATGTAATAATAATTATCTTTTGCTTCCGCTGTGCATTTATATAATTGTGTTGTTTGACTATTATGTTGCCAACCACGTCACGATACTCCCCACCGGGCCCACCGGTGACACGTGGAAAGTCGGGGTGTGACACTTATTCAACTAAATCTCGGGGACGAGATTTAAAATAAGGTAGGGAGAATGTAACAACCCTCGACAAACACCACAACGAACCATAACCGAAACTCTAAACACGTACAACGAGAACCAACATGAGAAACAAAGGAATCTGTGTTTAAACCTCGTCACGCTACGCGCGGTGTTAGTAAGATATGGTCGTGTAACGCGACACCCCTATATTCAACAAAGGACACATGGCAGCCACGTGGCAGATCTACAGGGTTGAATCATGCCACCTATGCCCTAGCTAGCACCTTCGGGCTACGCCACGGTGATAGTGTAATTCGGTCGCGCGACGCGACGTGATGACTCTGCAACTATAAATTGGACGTGAATCTGCATTCAGAATTTGCTCAAAAAGTTTCATTTCTCTCTTGCTCTCTTCTGTACTGCTCGTTTGCTATTATACCCGATACCCCAAAGCCCTAAATCTCTATTATGTAATCGGTGTTTTAACCCTGATCACTGGTACGATACCCTGTCTGATCGATCTGAAACCCATCAACGGATGTCAAAGTGCTCCCTGAATAAGGCTATACTTTGTTAACTACGTTGGAGTTTTGATCTCGTGATTATCGTTAAATTTTGAAATGGGTTAATACACTAATACGTGTTGCATTGTGTGTTTTTTAGGAACCCAGGTTTAATACCAGGAGGCTATAGTAATCTAAACCATAAATCTACAATGTGGGTCATTCTCTTTTTATTAAATGCTTTCAAAACCCTAAATGTTTTCAGTTATACTTACAATGATAACTCTTTGTAATCTGAAATTACTGCCAGTATGTGGGGTTTTGTATACACTATTAGTCCAGCATCACTAGTTGAAAGAATGATCAACAGTAATATGACTACCGTCACGGGAACTGCCACCATGACAAATACTGATTTGAGTAATTGAAAGACATAAACAAATGTAAAAACTCTTATTGTTGTAAAATATGACATTGTGTCTTTTCATACAAATGAATAAACTCACCAATATTTTTCGCTGATAAAATGATTTTAAACGCGTTTCAGGTAACTTACTGTGAAAGTAAAAGAAACATGCTATGAAGCATTGAAGGCTTAAATAAAGTGGATATGTTACCAAAATAAAAAAAGAAATTATGTTTTGTCAAAATAGGATCTATCCCTATAAATTTTATAAAGTGGCTATGATACCGACTTTGATTATGTGACTCGACCTGACCTTAAATTTTATAACAACAGGTTTTTTTGAGATGGTCCTTTTAACATCAGTTCTTAGATTTTTTTTTTTTTGCTATAAATACACCACAGGACATTATCGAATATAAACTCCTAATTACCTTTTGGTTATAAAATGTACCACCTAATGAATAACCAGGATGTGTCCCTACTACAGAAACAAAGCTGAAATGACTTTATTTAATGCCTAAAAACTGAGATATATAACCTGATGCATGCCCTTTATGAAGGGAATCAAGATTATCATCATGCTTATTTGGTAGCTGCTAGTAATTTGGTGGTGTTTGACATTCAGAATAGGCTTTTTTTATTTATTTCTAACCGTTTGATCGAAATAATATAATAGAAAAAGGAATCTATATGTATACTTGGTCCATGAACATCATTAAAATTTAGGTTGCTTCCTCAATCCTCAGGCCAATGATTAGAAGTAGTTCTAGCTCCAATTAATCAATTCCGATAGTAACAAACACTATCATTTTTTATTGTATTTCTATTCCTTGCATTGTACTGTGTCTATGAACAACCACGTACCTAGCATACTTGGTTTTCTTTTTCATTTCTTTTTCTTTCGTGTATCCAAGTCCGTCGCATACTAATCTCTAATATTTGTGAATGTTATATAAACGTTTAAAACACTCAAAAATACATTCGAAATGAAACTAATTTATCAATAATAGTAAAATCAAAACTCAAAATTACTTCCGGTTGCAAACCATCTCAAATACTAAAAAAAATTATAATAAATGGGATCGCAAACATTATTATGACATGTATGACCGGATATGACACATGCATGTTTGGAAAATGGCCGGTTGCAATTATACATGACATTCCGGAAATTTCTTCTTGTGTTCGTCTTCTTTTATACATAACACCTCCTTAAACAGTTAACATTTCAACGAGATATCCTTAAGTTTCTTAATGGGAAAAGGCCATATTGTTGGTTGTTGACTTACAAGGTATAAGACATGAGAATGAGTACATCTATACTACTATATTGTTTGATTAAGGATCAAGAATGTTAACATTACCTAACAAATTCTGATTTTATTCTTGTAGAATAGGCAGATGATATTATTTATACAAATGATACTGAAATTGACTTTACATTAATCATTACGTCTAAGGTCAATGATTAAGCTTATGAACTGAACCCAACATCTTAATGATTTTAATACTACACACCAACAAACATAGCATTAACATGTTGAAAGATACAAACTTTTTAACGGAACTAGAAACTATATATATTTAACTCATTGACTTTGGAGTACATGAAGTAGTATTTAAAGGGAGCAATCTCCATCACATCATATCCAGCACACACAATAACCTGACTAACAATCCAAAAAAAGAAAGAACAAACATCAACCGGAAATATCATGACCAGCTTCTCCAGCACCCTCCTCTATCACCATATTTTCCTTTTAGTTATCCTCCTCCTTCATGCCCCATTGTGTCCAGCTGCTGGTGGATCATGGTCCGTCCTCCTCCCAAGCATTGGCATCTCAGCCATGCACATGCAGCTCCTTCCCAACGATCGTGTTGTAATGTATGATCGTACCGACTTTGGAATCTCAAACATCTCTCTTCCAAATGGCAAGTGCCGCCCTAACTCCACCGACTGCTCTGCCCACTCCGTCGAGTATGATGTCGGTTCCAATACCATACGACCGCTCATGGTCCTCACCAACGTATGGTGTTCTTCAGGAACATTAATGCCTGACGGCAGCTTAGTCCAGACCGGAGGATGGGCTGACGGTTACCGTAGGGTCAGGATTTATAAATCATGTGCCACATGTGACTGGCAAGAGATACCAAATGGGTTGAACCAACAGAGGTGGTATGCCACCAATCACTTATTGCCTGACGGGCGACAAATTATCATCGGTGGTCGTCAGGCATTTAACTATGAATTCTACCCAAAGATGTCGGCCACTGAGAACTCTCCCAGCTTTCCGTTTTTGGTCCAGACGAACGACCCCAATGTTGAGAATAATTTATACCCATTTGTGTTTCTCTATCCAGACGGGAACTTGTTTGTTTTCGCCAATAACCGTGCCATTTTATTCGACTACTCTAAGAACCAAGTTGTCAAGACCTACCCGACACTGCCCGGTGGACAACCAAGGAACTACCCGAGCACTGGCTCTGCGGTACTACTCCCTTTGCGAATGAAAAAGGGGGTTGCCAAATCTATTGAAGTCTTGGTTTGTGGGGGCGCGCCCAAAGGAGCATTTGCTAATGCAAATAATGGAAGATTTGACGGAGCATTAGATACCTGCGGGCGGATTAGAATATCCGACCCCAATCCTCAGTGGGTCATGGAAACAATGCCTTTGGCTCGAGTCATGGGTGACATGTTGTTGCTTCCCAACGGCCATGTCTTGATCATCAACGGTGCCTCAGCAGGGGTTGCCGGGTGGGAGCTTGGTAGGAACCCCGTTCTAAGCCCTGTAACTTATAGACCTGATAACCAAATTGGGTCTAGATTTGAGGTGCAAAATCCAAGCACAAAACCAAGAGTGTACCATTCCACAGCGGTCCTACTGCGAGATGGTCGGGTTCTTGTTGGTGGAAGCAACCCTCACGACAAATATGTGTTCACCAACGTGCTTTATCCAACCGAACTAAGCCTGGAGGCATTTTCTCCTTCTTATTTGGATCCAAGCTCTTCTTCTTCACGCCCCAGGATTTTATCACCCAAGACTAAAACTAAGATACGCTACGGAAAACGGATCGCTGTTACATTTATGGTATCAGGACCTGTAGATCTGAATTCGGTCACCGTGACAATGGTGTCTCCTTCATTTAACACACACTCGTTTTCTATGAATCAAAGGTTGTTAGTTCTCGATAGCGCCAACTCTACCAAAGCTCTCGGAAGGTCTACTTACAGAGTAGGTGTGACGGCACCTCCATTGGGTAATTTTGCACCAGCAGGTCATTACCTATTGTATATCGTTCATAAAGAAATTCCAAGCTCGGGCATTTGGGTCCGAATGCAACGATAAAAATCACCCAAACCACTAATGGTTTTGCTCCCCCAGTTGTTTATGGTTTATTTATTTCATTTTCAAGTTTTTCCCTTGGGAACATTTATTTGTTGTTGATAGATTTCAATTGTATATGTGACCTAATAAATTGGTATATCGAGATTGTTTGTTTGTCAATTTCATGAAATCGTTACCTCTACTATCAACTAAAAGATCAAATTAGGAAGTCACATTTCTTGTGTTGTCATAAGTGTTTGCATAGTTTTCTTTGGTTCTTTGTCAACTCCAAAGCAAATTTGTTATTTTTTTAATACAGATATCTCGATTCCGCCACAAGTTTTATTCAACTGTATTAATTTCGTTTTGTTTTTAAATTTTTTTTTGAACGGCAAAATTCTATGATTATAGAATAGGGCCAGCATATGCTGTAAAACCCAAAGCTTACAATACGGAAATTAAAATAAACACATCGTACCTCCCCCGACTCCCATTACAATCTCTATGATATTATATCTCTTATATTAAAATCTACCCACCTTTCCCACATTAGTTCCTTGAATTTTGATCTACTCTTTAGCCATAAGTAAGTATCTGCTTTAATATCTTCAACAACATTATTTCCAGACCGTGCAATCCCTCTGAACTCCTTTTCGTTTCTTGTTTTCCACAAATTCCATATAGTTGCTTGGCACACCAGCTTTACTGTTTTCTTCCATCCTTGTGAGCCTGCTAAACCATTAATGCCACCCATAATTTCCTCGATTGAACTGACAACGGTTGAAGTAGGTAACTTCATCCAAGCCAATACGTTCCACCACACTGTCTTTGAACTCGTACACTCGCTTATTAAGTGGTTAACCGATTCATCCGCTGATCCGCACCTCGAGCATATATCATTGTTTATCGTAATACCTCTTTTCCTTAACTCAGTTTTAACCGGTATTCTTCCTATGGCCGTTCTCCAAGTAAAATAGTTTACTTTGGCTGGTACCCATGTATTCCAATGCTTCCACTGTTCCTCATGTTCAGCTGCCGAAAGTTTCATGAGCTGGTCCTTTATAACTGATACTGAGAAATCCTCCCATTTGTCTGTCATCCATCCCCAGCAATCATCCCCATTACTGAAAATTGCTTTATTAATGTCGTATAACATACCAGACCATTGAGCCCATTCGCCATCATTGCTTGGAGGCCGAGACCACTCGATGTTCCATTGATTTTCGTTTTCGAGTCTGATAACCAGGTCCGCCACTTTAGCATCTTTATTCTTCACGATCTTAAATAAATTTGGGTATTTATCGGCAAGCGGCATCCCTCCGGCCCAGTTGTCCAGCCAGAACTTTGTCTTTGTTCCATTCCCCAGTTTGACAACTAATTTTTCTTTCAGCTTTAATCCTTTATTTTCAAGTTCCTTATGTGCCGCCATAACATCTTTCCAAAGACCTGCATTTCTATTGTCAATTGGTATGTATTTCTTACTTCTTTTGCTTTCATGAATTGCCTTGATGACCTTCGCCCATAGAGCTTCCGGATTCATTTTATATTTCCATCCCCATTTTACCAATAAAGCTAAGTTTGTATTTCGCAAGTCTCCTATTCCAAACCCGCCATACTTTTTTGGTTTTGTCATTTTGTTCCATGCAATCCACCGGATCTTGTTCTTTCCATCTTTTCTTCCCCACACGAAATCCCTCCGTATTGCGTCTAATGTTTGTATTACTTTCTTTGGTGCCAAGTACATCGAGAAGTGATAATTCGGTAAAGCTCCCATCACCGCTTTAGCTAAGACCATTCTACCTGCAAAAGAAAGACATTTGGCCTTCCAAGCCGATAATTTTGTGTTAAACTTGTCCATCACGGGCTTCCAATATTTTATTCTTTTCATGTTTGCACCAATAGTCAACCCAAGAAAACCGAATGGCATGCTGCCTTTCTTGCACCTTAATATGTTGGCCATGTTTTCTAGTTCTTCATCTTCTACACCCACCCCATATAGACTTGATTTGTTAAAATTCACCTTTAGTCCGGAGCATAATTGGAAGCATCTCAAAATTCTATTGAGATTCAATATGTTTAATTCAGACCATTCCCCCATGAAAATTACATCATCTGCGTAGCATAAATGGGATATACATGGTCCATCATTCGGGAGTTGTATTCCTTTAAAATCACCTCTATTTATAGCCCTATTTATAACCACATCTAAGGCTTCCATAGCAAGGATGAATAGAAAAGGCGATAGTGGGTCACCTTGTCTAAGTCCTCTCTGTAAGCTGAATTCCGCCGTTGGCGAACCGTTCACTAAAACCGATGCCCTGCTGGACTTAAGGCATGCTCCAATCCATTTCCTCCATATTAGTGGAAAATTCATTTCTTTTAGATTTGCCAAGAGAAACTTCCAGTTTATTGAGTCATACGCCTTTTCAAAGTCTACTTTGAGTACGAATACTTTTTGCTTTTTTCTTTTCGCCCATGATATTACCTCGCTCGTGATAATTGGTCCATCAAAAATGGATCTCCCCTCTACAAATGCCGTTTGTACCGGTGCTACTACTGATGGAATGACTTTCTTGATTCTTGTTGCAAGGATTTTTGCTATTACTTTGTATAAAACCCCAATTAAAGAAATCGGCCGGTATTCACTAACCGATTTAGGGTCTCTTTTCTTTGGTATTAATGCTATGAATGAGAAGTTACATCCCTTCTCTATTCGTGCCTTCTTATGAAATTCATTTAGGACCCCCACAAAATGGTTTTCTAGATGGCCCCAATATCTTTTTATAAACTTGAAAGGGAACCCGTCTGGCCCAGGCGCCCTTTCACTCCCACATGCCCAAATAGCTTCCTTTATCTCCTCTCTAGAAAACTCTTCCACTAGCTTGTTTGCCTGGCTACACATTACTTTCTTGAAACCTCTTCCATCCATTGAAGGTCTTTTCCGGCATGGTTCCTTAAATCTTTCCATAAAACATTCCATAATATGCTTCTTTAAAGTCTTTGGCTCCGTCTCTAAGTTACCATCTATCCACAGTGCATTAATCCGATTTTTTGCTCTCCTACAGTTAATCATTCTGTGGAAGAACTTTGAGTTCTCATCTTTTCTTTTTGCTTCAAGTCAAGCAATCTTTTCCTTTCGTGCTTTTTTATCTTCCATTTTCCTTGTATTCGCTTCTCCTTTTCGCTTGTTGTAAGTCTCCGATTTTCCGCTGCCCTTTCTATGTCTTCCACCCCTTTTATTGTCTCTGCTAACTCCTTATCTTCTATCGCTTTTGCTTTTTTCCTCCACTTCTTTATCTCCTCTTTAAGTTTCTTAAGAATAAGTGCCAATTCTTTCATGCTTTTTTCACAAATTCCATTACCTTCCAATACATTTTTAACCACTTCGTCGATACCATTTGTCTCTAGCCAGCTATTGTAAAACCTGAAGGGGATTGGGCCAAAGTCTCTTGACTCACAAGTTAAGACAAGAGGGCTATGGTCCGACAAGTGTCTAGATAGGGCTTCAAACTTTGCCGTAGGCCACTTACACATAAAATCGTCACACACAAGCAGCCTGTCTATTTTGCTCAAACTCGACCCATCATCCGGCATATACGTGTACTTATATCCCCCCATTTGATACTCTAATAGCCCTGCTTCCGCTATAAAAGAGTTAAAAATCATTGCTCCATGACTATCAAACCTTGATATCATTCTGTCCCATTCCTCTCTTACTTCATTAAAATCTCCAATCATGATCCACAGCCCTTCACTACTGACTTTAATTCTTTTAAGCTCATCCCATAGTTCCCTTCTTCGCGTCACATCACAGGAGGCATAAACATTAACTACATTCAGTGTTGTATCAGATCCAGCAATCCTTCCCGTCACTACTAGGAAGGATTCATTTCTTATTTCACCTTGTTTGGAGAAAGTCCCAGGATCCCACGCCGATACTATTCCCCCCGATCTTCCTCTTGCATCCACAAAATCCCATTCCATATCAGTCTTACCCCAGTACCTACCAACTGTAACTGGGTCCAGGTTCGACGTTTGAGTCTCTTGCATACATAGGAAAGATATTTTATGGTCTCTAACTAACTTGCTAATCCAGACTGGTTTTTCAATTCCCCCAATACCTCTTATATTTATAGACATAAAATTCATGATGTTTTGTTCAACTCCAAATCCTCTTGTACTAACCTGGTGATTTCTGGTCTGAATTTGGAAACCCTTATTCCTATTCGCTTCCCAATCTCCATTGTTGCTTCAATTTCCTCATGTAGGTCTACCGGGGGTTCTTCGTTTAGATCGAACGTTTTGTCTATTGGATCTAATAATTCACCGTTTACCGCTTGCTCTGTAATCGCCGTACCATCCTCAGCCCGGATCCTTTTATGTGTAGAAGAATAATAGCTTGTGAAAGTGCACGCTGAGGTTCTTTTCTTTCTTTTTCTATTTCCATTAAATCTCCTGTTGCTATTGGCCCAGATTATTTCATCAAGGTTAAACGGATCATCATGAGGCCCAATATTCTCTGCACCTTTCTTATTTTGAGAATTATTCCTATTTAAGGTTACAGGCCCAATATTTCCATCCGGCCCACCATTAACCGGCCCCTCTGATTCATTTGTGGCTGCTTGAAACTCTGTCACACTTACCGTCCTCCACGTGTCTTCCCCAGCATTCTCACTGTTATTATTCCTCGGACTTAGGTCGTCTACTGTCTTTTCGTTTCTCATGCAATCCGCGAATATCTCTTTCCAATTACCACCGAAATTATTACTATCCGCATTTATTGTTTCTACTTCCCCATGCGTCGTTTCGTTCTCGTCTCCTACCAGATTCTCCGGCTCACGTCTCCCGTCTACCGGAGTACCTTCCACCGGAATATTCCTCCCTTCATTGATCACGATGTCGGCAGCTTCATTATGATCCGTTGGTCTTGTTTCATCTTCCTCTTCTCCCGTATACTCTACCGGTAGATTAACGAAAACAGATTCATCATTTGCAAACTTTGGAGACCATCCCCCTAAAACTTCTGTAATCCAGCATTTAAAATTACTTCCTTTAAACTTAACTTCCACTTCTGTATCTATCAATTTTCCGGTGTTAACCACAATGCCAATGTGGGCGAAGGATAAGTTGCCATCTTCTCTACTTACTTCTCCCAGCTCCACCACCTTACCTATACTTCCTGCAATAATGTTTATGTTCGTTTTATTACGTAAGCTTATCGATACTCCATACATGCTCACCCATGCAATTCTCTCATAATGTTCCATGTTTTCCTTCCACACCCATCCGTTGCTGAAAATTTCTCCCCATTGCACCTTGTAATCTGTTAGGAACTCAGTAGTCACCATTTGAGAGCCAAATGTAACTAAAATCCTCAATCCCCCTAGATAACGGATCTCCATTGTATGTGAGAACAATTCACTGAGTATCGCTTTCGCTTTGCATAAAAACTTTAATGACTTAGCTTCCAGGCAGATAGTTCTTTTGTTCCATTCTGTGTTCTCCTCCATCAATTCTTCTGGTAGTGTAACTATGTTTTCCATTTCATTATTCTTCTTACCAGTTACAACTTCTAAATACGACCAGTCCTTTTTCTCATTTGCCCGTCTACTATCTATGTTTGTTTTTTTAACCTCTTGTTCATAATACCCCCCTCTTCCGTCGCTCCTTCCTCCCCCTCTATATGCCACATCCTGTCTTACCCTGGTTTCTTTCCTCTGACCGCCATGATACCCATTGTAATTCCAGTCCACCTTCTCATCCTCTCTCTTAAACTTTGATACATTAGCCATGATCTTCTTGTCCCCGAACCATGTATTGTTTAAAGCCTGGACTAATTTGTTAACATCCCTAATCTTTTTGAATCTAGCAAACGCGAACCTTTTTCCTTTGAGGTCTCTTTTCCTAGGAAAATATATGTCTGACATAAGGCCACATCTTCTAATTTCTAACCATATTTCCTTTTCTGGTACATTCTCCGGTAAATTAGCTAAGAAGATAGTGGTAGCATGCTCTTCATCTTGTTTCCCTTTATCCTTTTTCCTTCTTACTGTTTCCCATTCTTGTTCCTCCTCAGTCTGATCTATATGTTCTGGTTGAGTTTCTCCCACTGTTTCAACTTCTTTTGCTCTCCATCTCCACTTATCACTGTCTCCTTTCCTTTGTTTCTCCATATTGGACTGGTTGCAGGTATCCCTAACTGATTAGATACCCAACTTGCCACGAAACCGGTTGGCGAATGGAATCGTCGGAGAGTCAGATAGAATGGAAGGTGAGGTCTGTAGCCCAACCGATATGAGCCACACGTCACACGTCACACCTCGCACGCTATCCGGCTTCCTTCACTTCGTCGAGCCTCCAGGCGGTCAGTTCCTTGACGGCACAATTCCTGATAAGGCCCCTCCTGAATGGCGAATGGAAGAATTGAAGGGTCAGGTTAGGGTGAAAGGTCAAGCTCAAGTTTTAGCGACCTCGAACACTAATCCAACCGATCTCCTCAACGTCGAGCCACCAGCGATGGCCGCACACACAGGCTAGGTTTTCTTCCGGCTACGCCCTTGTATCTATTGTATATTCTAGTTGTGTGTGACAGATAGATTATTAGATAAAATGGAATGAAAAAAAAACCGGAACTTGTTTTTTTTTTTTTTTTTTTTTTTTTTTTTTTTTTTTTGTTTTTAAATAGGTAGTTTCTTGATTCAACTACTCGTTTTTTTTTTAAATTGCTTTTTATTGATTTACAACTATTTATTTCACATTTTTGTTGTGCGTCTTGCTAATTTAGTATAAAGACTTTTTACTCTAACTTGGTAAAAAATTTCATTTGTGATGGAAAGGCCATACCTAAATCATAGCAATATGACGAAGAATTTAGGGTCTTAACTGTGTAATAGTGTTCGGTTTTCAACTAAATATTATGTTCTAAAACACTGTTTAATGCACACCCATTTTTTAGGGGGAAAATAGAACCTACTTTTATACATAGAATTAGCCATTCAGGTTCTATTGCTTAGGTTATTTTGGAGGCATAGTCGGTGCACGATTGGTAATTTGAGCTCGGCAACCGTTTTAATGAGGTAACTAGCCGGCGTTGAAGTACATGTTAAAAATATAGAAAATGTGTGTGTTTTCTTAAGTACCTTAACTTGTTTGGGTAAGTTGACTATCGAATCCAGGAGGACCTAGCTAATGGTGTTAAATTTCAAGATCGTGTAAAGTAGACATTAAATTTTTAATTGATCTTTGATTGACTACAGTTAGCAAAAACTGAAATTGATTGATTAGACATCCGTAATGTATCAATCTGTTTTCACTATCACGTCATAAAATGTTGGCTGACTCATCAACAAGCCACTTTCTGTTGATGCATTTTTGTGTGGATGTGGCTCGGTTCGGTTCAATTCGGTTAGGCTTGGCTCAGTTCAGCTCGGTTCGAGACCAAAGTTGACGGCGTTCCTCAGTCGGTTCAACTCGGCGTACGAGATGCAAGTAACGAAGACGTCGACACGATACGATAGTGACATCATGATGATATCATGCTGATGATGTCATTATTATTATTCAAATCATGCATGGACTAAACATGCATGTCCACGAAAATAAAAACAATAGTTGTTCTTGCATGCAACTCACGAAGATCTAGTGTTTCACAGAAATGAAGCTCACGAAGAACATAGTCTTTCGTGGGCTTTGGGCTTCTTTTGTGGCCCAGCATACATGTCTCGTGAGGCTGCCGGTATTTGGCAATAAATACAGATCTTGCAGTTCAGTTTAAGTAGAGAGCCGGTAGGAGCTTAGAGAGAGAGGGTAGAGAGAGAGAGAGAGTAGTTGGACTGCTTGTATTTGTCGAATCTTGTACCGAAACTCTGTCGATTTGAATACACGAACGCGTTAATCGTTGAATCTTTGTATTGTGTTTGCTCTCTCGCTCGGTTTGTGTTGCAACGAGGATTCCGCACTCGTTACGGCACCCGAAACAAGAAATCATCGTAGTCCGACGATCCGTATCGGGACCTACACTTTCTTTCCCTTATTTTCACTATAGAGTGTAATGGTTTAATCCCCCCAATCATTTATCAATCATTATTCCTTTACTAAGATCTTATTATTAGTATTAATAAAATTGACAAGTGCATTTGAATTTGAAAAAGTACAATAACAATTCTAAAAAACAATAAATGAAAACATAAGTAAACCACAATAAATAAAGAATAAAATAAATTAAAATAAGACATTACAGAAACCAGCTTAAACATTACTAAATAACCTAGTTAATTAAACCAAATACAACATTATTTAAATACAAAGAGTAAATCAGAATCACAATCACCTTCACGTTCGTCCAATCTCTGCTGCCAACTTCGGACTTCTTGTGTCAGATGGGGTTTGCCACCGGAGGACTGCTTGCCACTGTAGGAAGGTTTGCCACCGGAGAACAATGTACATCCTAATTAATAATTTGTCGAATCGTAGTTGATTAAAGGTAAAATCATACACCAAGTTCAACTTCATGTCTGTCAAATCAGTTTGAGCATCATCCGGATAGTTTGCGAATTGAGGAGGATTTGAAGGTGGATGACAATAGACTGCCGGAGGAAAAGGATTTTCCATTTGAGGACCGTAGACTGCCAGTTAAAAGGGGTTTGCCACCTGAGGGTTTGCAGATGAAGGGTTTGAGCGTGGAGGGCTTAAGTGTCGACGAGATGATCGTCGAAGGTCTTTCTGGGTCAATAACCCCCACCCATATCTTTATATTAACTAGGGTTAAGACCCGCCCGCGTTGCGGGCGGGTATATCGTAAACATTGAATGGATTAGTCCAAATGTTATATGATGCATTAATCATATGAAAACACACATTTCGACGTATCTAGTTGAACTCAGTGTAACCTGTATAAACATTGTGATTGGATCAAATGTAAAGTAAATGGAATTCATATCGAACAATCATAACGTATTATATGTGACCCAATTTATACAAAGAAAACGTAACGGGTATGAAGGAAAATATGCATATGTAATTAAAAGGGATTAATTAGAGCTTCCGAAAAAAAAGAGAAAAAGAAACCATAATTTGACTCCACTCGGTTCGAAACAAACTTTACGAAACGTACATAAAATAAACACGAAAACATATTATATTTGACTTGAATCATTTCTTAAAAAAAGTTTACGTCGAAACGTAAACAACTTGAATTTTTATGAAAACGTACATAGAAATATGCACGTAAAAATGGTTTCTTTAAACGAAAATGTATTATATTTTACCTGACTTGTCTATAAAAAAAGTTTACATCGGAATGTAAAAGAAATCATATTTACACATACCCGTACATAAAATATGCACGTAAAAAATAGTTTTTAAGTAAAGGAAGTATAGGGTAAACCGAAACAAAAAATTAATAAAATTTTTAATAGGTTAAAAACGTTCGTAAAACCATGCCAAGTAGCACCAATGCCACAACCACATCGACTCTCAACATCGTAAAAATAAAATAGATAAAATGGTAAAAATTACGCTGAACGAAAAGCAGACTAAAATCGTTGAACCACACACACCCGTTACAGTGTCTTAATACGAAGAAATTAACCAGAAACGTAAAACGTAGAAAAAGAAAACTTAGTCGATCTACGATCCGCCCGTTGCGGCGAACTTTTCAAAAGGGGAAAAATGGACGTGTTGCGACGGGTCTGTCAAATATGAAAAAATAGAGCAAAAACGTTGAACCTCACATGCATACTACGACATGTTAACTCGCAAAACTTAGAACGAAAGGTAAAACGAAAAACTTGTGAAAGATAAAAAGTATGGGGTACAAAAGTTGTAGATAATAAAGTGTTGTGTTAAATTATAAAAGATGGAAAACTTTGGGTTAAAAGTAAAAAATGAAAAGTGGTTAAAATGTAAAATATGAAATGTTTGGGTTAGAAATGAAAAATCAAGTTTTTTTTTTTTTGAAACACTCCCTAAGCACAACTTACAAGTTATGATGCACATATAAGTTGATTATTAATATATGGAATAATATGGTCTTTAGAGTGAAATGTGAATTGAGAAATGAAAGGTGGGTTGCAAGACAAAGTGACTTTACAACCACTAGAATATAGCCGTTGGAATAGAATTATATTTTAACTTTACCGGATTATGTTTTAATTTAATAATCAAAATTAAAATTTATGCATAATCAAAACTAATACATAATTAAAATCAAAATTAAAACGGATACATAATTTAAAACTGAAACAAATACCTAACTAAAATTAAAACTAGTACATGAATCTAACTTACTAAACATCAATCCTAAAATCTTCTGAGTCGAAATCTAAATGTGCAACTGGTTGCTGCCAACGGGGATCATTTCTTTTCATTAGCCAGCAGTCCAAGTGACTAAATATTCTTCAATAGCCCGCATGGTAATCCCATAGGGCCTCGTTAATCGCTTCTACCCGGTTACGTCGTCACCGCATTACATCACGTTATTGAACAAATTGTTAAATTTATCAAGCCGCATTCTCATATCCCTCCACTTCAATGTGATTTGGTCGCCTTTGCGATTCGCTTCACCCACACGTTGCCGGATGTCGTAAAACACTATCATCCAAAACAATACGTCTCCGTGTGGTATGCCACTGGTCACATTCATTTAGGTCACAGTCAAGACTATTTCTTTGGCTTGGGTCCAAGCTCTTCTTGTCATTTGAGAGTAAAGTTTATGTTTTTAAGAAATGGTGAGTTTAAAATTGTTAAGGGTTATGTGTGTATACCAATAAAATATAATTTTTTTTTTAATTTGAGATTATAAGTCTTATGACTGTTTGGCACGATATCCAACACCACCATAACCCCTAACGCCCGTCATATGCCTCACCCAACCCATGCTAAGCCCCCCCCCCCCCCCCCCCCCCCACACCCCAAGAGGCAGTATTTTAACTCCCCTTCACTTCCACGTCACTAGGGTGTTGCCCCATTACAGATGGCCTTAGAAACTGTGATTAAAAGATGATCTCCCCTAGGCTTAAGGTATAAGCTAGAAGCATAACAAAGGTTAATGAACCAAGTTCGAGGATTACGTACATAGAGATAGTCACATTCATCTTAAGGTTTTGAAGGATAATTGCACAAGACCAAATCCGATTGTATTAACTTAATATTTTGAAAACCAAATACGAACGCATGCTAGGACACTATCCAACAATTACCTCATAACCAAAACTGAATAAGTTGAATTAAGTAAAATCCAACATGATATTTTTCTAATGTGTTATTTTTTTTTCTAGTGACAATATACTTTTATTATGATATCGACTTTTATTATGTGACCTGACCTTACCTTAAATTTTATAACAACAGGTTGTTATAAATCAAACTGTCGAAAAACTGACAAACAAGGAAAAAGTTTCATGGCTCGCTGATTTTATACAACGCAAGTTTGATATATTTTGAGATTGTCCTTTTAACATCAGTTCTTAGATTTTTAGGATAAATACACCGCAAGACATTATCGAATTAATATTTTTAGGTCCTTTTAACATCAGTTCTTAGATTTTTAGGATAAATACACCGCAAGACATTATCGAATTAATATTTTTAGGTCCTTTTAACATCAGTTCTTAGATGTCATGATGATGTGTCAGCGGGAAATGCTCACGGCTCTTCGTGCTTCGCGTGTCGAACTCTGGGGCACACGACGGAGGAATGTCGTGACGTCAGGCTTGAGCCGAACTTAACCGTGTCGAAACCGAGTTGAACCGAACCGAGTCGAGTCGCGTCCACATAAAGTGTACCAACAATATATTTTGAGATGGTCCTTTTAACATCAGTTCTTAGATTTTTTTAGGATAAATACACCACAAGACATTATCGAATATAAACTCCTAATTACCTTTTGGTTATAAAGTATACCACTTAATTATGTGTCCCTAAGGCGGGGATAATCACTCTTTTTCAATCCCTTTTATCTTCTTTTCTTTGGTTCTTAAAGAAAACAATTAATTTGTTATTGGTGGTTGTTGAGTATGGAATAAGAATGGGAATGGGAATGATAATCATCTAATAATAGCACACGTTATTTTGCTAGTTCATATATAATGTTCCACGGACACACTATGCATGTATCCATAATTTCATTTTCTATAATATCCCTCAGCAAAGAATTAGAATTTAAAAGAAATGTTCCAAATGTGATGCGGGGATATCAAGTGTCGACTCAATTATGTAACGAAATAAATCCACATTT
This sequence comes from Helianthus tuberosus, assembly GCA_030545235.1. Lineage (NCBI taxonomy): Eukaryota > Viridiplantae > Streptophyta > Magnoliopsida > Asterales > Asteraceae > Helianthus > Helianthus tuberosus. The sequence continues at coordinate 41,419 of JARYGA010028626.1, forward strand.
AGTGTTCATTATGTTTTGTTTTAATTTATGTCCATTGAGTTGATCATAAAAACTCTATATAAGTTCTCATGTAATTTGTATTGGGGGAAGTTTTTGGAGTTTTATAAAATAATTGTTTGACCTTTTTTAAATTCTTGTCTTTTGGGGACGAATTTGGGGGTTTGGGAAAAGATCTTCGCGGGTATTCTTAGAATCAACGCGTTAGATCTTCATTTTCGCTTCACGCTACATCAGTTGGTATCAGAGCTAAATTTCTGGCTCAAAATGGCTTGTGAGAGGGATTATCGCTTGTACCACACTCTACCATGTTTTGATGAATACGAGGATGAGCAATGGTATTCTTGGGCATGCGACGATGATTCGGGTGGTACCGGTAGTGTGCTCACCATTAGACATGACCACAAAAAAGAGTCGACGATCATGGGAGCCGGTGATGACGAATCAAGTTTCAAAAGTCATAGCGTTAAGGGTGATGGTCCTACTATGGTAACGGGTGGTCCAGCGGCTACATTTGGAACTCAACCTGTTAGCATGGGGGGCTTGCAAAGAAATTTCATGAGCAAAGCAATGAAGTCGAAGGCATTAAGAAACACAATAGATTTTGGTGCTTCTCAAATTTACTTTTGTACAATTTTAAAAGGTAATTTTCCAACAAATAGTTTTGAGGAAATTATTTTGGACGATGAAAACCACGGTATACAAAATTCTCATGCTGTAAAAATCTGGTACAAGGTACTATTTGAAATTTTGGTTGATGGCAAGATTGTGGAGGTTGGAGAAGCTATGTCGTCAAAAGATGCCCCTCATATTGATCAAAACGAAGAAAAGGTTGTTAAACTTGATGGGTATTTTGTAAAAAAATGCAATGAGGTCCATGGTTTACGACTATATGGTTATTTAGTTGGAACTATATTAATTGAGAGGGTCAAGACAATAGTGAACAAGAAATGGTCTTATGCTCCGTTCGACCCAGGTGGTACAGGTTCAGAGTCAAACGAGATGACCCGTGAAGTAGAACTACTTGGGAGGGCCTTGATAATAATCGAAAAGAATCGGATTGATGTTCCTTTCGATCCAGGTGGCTTTAGCCTGGGACAAAACTCGAGGACGAGTTTTTCCAAAGGTGGGGAGAATGATGCGGGAATATCAAGTGTCGACTCAATTATGTAACGAAATAAATCCACATTTAGTGTTCATTAAGTTTTGTTTTAATTTATGTCAATTGAGTTGATCATAAAAACTCTATATAAGTTCTCATGTAATTTTTATTGGGGGGAGTTTTTGGAGTTTTATAAAATAACTGTTTGACCTTCTTTTAAATTCTTGTCTTTTGGGGACGAATTTGGGGGTTTGGGAAAAGATCTTCGCGGGTATTCTTAGAATCAACGCGTTAGATCTTCATTTTCGCTTCACGCTACATCAAAATGTCAAACACCACCAAATTACCAATACCTACCAAATCAACATGATCATACACTCGATTCCCTGTATAAGGGACATGCATCAGTTTAGTTTAGGTAATGTATTAATATATATGTATGCCTCAAATATTGTATAAACAGAAACATTCTTCTTGTATTAAAACAAAAATAACTAGCTTAACGAACTAAAATTACAGAGTCGCTATACATACATAAAATCCTCTTAATGCAATATGCATTATACATCAGTTCAACTTGTATGATCAAAACATATAGTTTCATATATGTAAAAATCAACAATTACCTGCAAATGTTGGTGTTGGCGTATGATTTGCAAATGTAATCAATGTTCTAATTCATAGCAGTGGTTGGTAGGATCAAAAATCCACATAATCAAGCACAACAACATCAATAAAACAAGATCCATTTTCTTTTATTCCTCTATATCCACCAAGTCCTATATACTGACTTTCTTAGAACGTACCCTGTTCGAAGAGCTGTTAGTTCACAACGATAATTTCTATAAGACAATGTTAATTAATTAAGTACATATATCATATCTTTGATTAAGGATCAAGAATGTTAACATTACCTAACAAATTCTGATTTTATTCTTGTAGAATAAGCAGATGATATTATTTATACAAATGATACTGAAATTGACTTTTGTAGGTCCACCCGGAGGATCGAGTAACCTCTATTCCTGTTTTCCGACAAACCCGTGAGTGCGGAATCCAAACGGGTAAGTTAAACCAAGTTACGAACACGTAAGACACAAAGATTCAACGATTAACACTCCATTGTATTAATGCGTATGAAACGGTTACAAATCAATGTTTACAACATGCTCTCATAAACTCCCAGTGTGTGTGTGTGTTTACAGTGTTCGCTCTCAAAGTCTATGCAGACTCATACTGTGTTCTGTCTGTTGTGAGTGTTTATATAGTATAAGACTGACGAAATCAAAAGGCCCACGAAATCCCATCAACGAAATCAAAGTATTGGACGAAATCCAAGGGATTTCGTCACACAAGGTGATTTCATCCCATGTGTTTTCACCACAAGGTGTTTTCATCACAAAGGTGATTTCGCCAAACAATGTCCTGGGATTTCGTCCAATTCATGTTGGGCCTGGGCTGGGATTTCACCACTTCATCATGTTGGACTTCTACTTGTGTTGGGCTTCATCATGGATTGGACTAAACAAGCTAACAGACAACATAAACATAAGCTATACTAAAAGCATACTGCACACACGCAGTAGCAATTACATCGTTCGATACAAAGTAGATCGCATACCGAGTCAAGACAGGAGGATGTCTTGACTACGGCCTTCACTTCGTAGCTGAGTCGAACCGATCCGAGCCGTATCCACATAATATGTATCAACAAACTCCCCCTTGGATGCTGCTCGCGAGGTTCGTAATCTCGTTCTCCATCTCTTGATGGTTCATTCATTCTCGGAAAGGATCTTCAAAGTCTTCACGTGTCACACATAGAAAGTGTATTAACAAACTCCCGCTTTCATTTAGGAAGTGTATCAATAAACTCCCTCTTTGATTATGCTTGTGAATCTTTTGATTTTCGATACTTTAGATCCTTGTGGTGTTGATGATTGATCAGTGGCAACTCGATCATCTTTATCATTTGAGTGCCTTTACGTCGTGTCTTCATTCCGAAGCTTGTCATCGAACATGTTCTCTTCGCCTTTAGCATCTGCACATGCATGAAAGCTAAACGCGTAATGAGAACAAACACTTGGAATATAGTTAACATAAACAAACGAGGCATATGAGACCAATTC
>JARYGA010028627.1:0-28257 GCA_030545235.1 Helianthus tuberosus
TGATACTCGTTACGAAAACTGCGATTCATATACGATGTGAGTATTCGGCTATTGTTGCACCTTCACGACTTCTGAATCGCATAAATTGTCGAAAGTTTGCGTGTTCGGAATCACGTTAAGACGGATAGAATGTTAACGGGTTATATGCAAACTGTTTTGAAGTAGATAAATGGTTTTTGTTTAATGTTTGATGTGTGCAAATTGATTTGTAGGTTCTTTGTGATCTTGATACGTTTAGGGTATATGCATGTGATCGAACAGTGAACATAAAAGAGATATGCGATTAGGATTTGTTGATATAATAACACTCATGAATATAAAAGATCTTGTGTTTATGGTAAAGGAATGATTACTGTTGTTGTTATGTGTTATGGTAAAGGAACCGATGAATGTGTTGTGATATTGTGCTTATTGCTATTATGTTAGTGCTTGAATAGGGTAGAGTTTTGAAGCACAACTAAAACAGATTCGTTAATTAATGAATGACCCCTCAACAATTAGTAATACTTGATATCAAGAGGGTGTGATAATTGATCAACTTAGTAAATATGTATGCGATGTGTATATGCTTTCTGAGATTGTTTGATAAACTGGGTTAAAACACATTACTTCTTTTGGGCCAAGTAATGAAGGTTGGGCCGGGTAGTTGTGAGGGAAATAATTCCATAAACTTGCTAATGTACCACATGATTTTTTTTGGGCTGCATGTAAACCGTATAAATATATATGTTGACTGGGCCTTACAGGCCGAACGGACTATATATGCTGAATATAGGTTACTCTAGCAAACGTTTTTTTACACTAGATTATATTTGGGGCCGCACACATGAGGGTGGGCCGTGCTTTTGAGTGGACTTGTATATATGGGTCACACAAAACCTAGATTAACAGTATACATAGTTGGGCCTGATGAGCTACCCACACACACGCACATGGGTAGTTTGTCTATATGTTTGTAACACATGTTAATCTGGTTTGATGATATTATGTGTATAACAAGTTGATTTTACAAACAAGCTGTTGAGGGGGGGTGGGAAACTAGAAAGGTGTAAACATGATAGCAAATGCTGACATATGTGTAGCGATGTGTAAATAAGTTATTCCTGTCAAACTGACTGCTTTATGATAACCACATTAGGATTTGATTGATCAACTTGGAACGGGTAGTGTAACTAATCTTACCGAGCAAATCAAAGGTGAGTTCACACTTTCCACAAGGCATGGGATTCCCAAGGGTTGGGAATGGGTAAAGGATTTAAACTGAATCTGCGTGATCTCCTGGCTTGGGACACGTACACACCCTCTTTATTGAAGGGTGACAACACGTACTAAGAACTTAAACGGAACCTGCGTAATCTCCTAGTTTGGGGATTTCGTACACACCCTCTTTATTGAAGGGTGACAACACGGATACTAGACCAAAAATCTCTATCATGAAGTCCCTCATTTTAAATTGACTTAATCGTTGGGCCAATAGCGAGCGGGTCATTAGTTAGATAGCGCTATTTAGGTTTGACAAGCCTCACACCGTGCCGCAGAGGACGGGCGTGAACTAATGGATCTGGGCACGTCGATGATGATAGACATTGACGCTAGGGCACCAACTTACTTCAGTCAGTGGTCGATATGGTAAACAGGTCTAGTGGTTAACATGGGGAAGCCCCCACCAACTATGGATATGTTTGGGAAACAGGGTAAACTGATTAACTTACAACTTACAAATGAACTCCTGGTTTTTGAAACAACTTAACAATGAACACCAACTGTGAACTCGCTCAACTTTGTTGTTGACTCGTTGTTACATGCCTTGCTGGTCGTTAGGTATCTATGGAGCTTGCACGAGCAAGAGGAGTCGTTGTGGGACATGGACCGTTGTGTGCCATGTTAACATTTAAACTTATTGAACTTATATTTTGGTTTTACCTTTATTGCTTCCGCTGTTTAAATTGAACTTGGTTAACTTGTTTTTGAACACCAATTATATTGCGTGGTTGGATTTTATTTATTTTAAATACATTGTTCAATATGATTGGTGGCTTGATCCTGGTCAGTCACGCCTCCAAGCGGCGGTACTCCGCATGTGGATTTTTGGGGGTGTGACAAATATGGTTTAACAAAGCCTACATACTAAATGAAACGTAACATAAGTGCTTACGGCCCATTACGACCCGTTTTGGTAGCTTATGCTACTTTAACTAGTCCTATGACAAGTAACATATGCCTTAACATGTCTAATATTGTTGTCAAATCAGTTTAGATGTCAAAAGTTATGTTATATATGTTTTAAATGAATTTTGGCATCAAAGGGGTATTTTGGTAATTTACCTAAGGCATATAAACTACCTATCATATAACTACTTAAACGTCGTGACCATAAGGTATAACCTCAGAAGGTTATTCCCTACCTACTATGGTCACCTAATGTATTTGGTCGGATCCTAATGATCGACCAAATGGGTCGGGTTCGAAGGTATAAGCGATTTTTCAGATCGCTTACCCTTACGACCCTAGACAACGTGGTAATCAGTAGGCATAGTCACAAGGGACTATAACCATCGTGATTACAATCACGTTGCGAAGTTCAAACGAACTTCGCGTTGAGCATAAGCTGGTCAACGCAGAAAGTCAAACAAAGTTTGACTTTCGGACTCGAAAAGCAATAAAAGAACGAAGGAATACTTACGAAGGGTCCCCGAATGCTAATCTTGATTCAAGTAGCTCAGGTATGAAAAAAAGGTTTCAACTTAGAGCTCCTCAAATCAGATTCTAGTGGGTTTTGCAATGACGTGGGTTGGGTATTTATAGATTTCGGTTCACCATTAGGATCGTTTCTTGGATAACGTGTCTTGATCTCGCCCGTACACTTGTCGGAATGTTGTGGTAACTCATATTGCTCCCACCACAAGAGTTGGACCCATGGCATTCGCCTTTGGAGGGTGTTTAAGGGCTGTTAACAGCTGAGAAAAACGATTTGCTGCATCTGGCCCCTGCTTGTTCCGGAGTGTTTCTCGCATTAAACTGATTACGTTTAAAGCTCGAAATCGAACAAGAATTGATATGTGGAAATGATACACATATTTATACAAATCCCAAGTATGAAACACAATATTTCATTGATTTGGTATTTGTTTGATGGTCGTAGTGACACAGATGTCACATAATGTGTATAATTATTTGTATATTAATTAAGTAATAATAATTAATATATATATATATATATACATATACCATGAATAAAATATTACAGGTACACATGTCTTCGTCTGAAAGCAGCGGCCTATCTGAAGAACGTGACCCGATGATGATTGTCTCTGACGACGAGATTGCATCACCTCCTGAGATTTTCATGTCTGACTCCGAGACTGACCCCGAGATGATATCCGATGATGATGATCTCAACGATGTCTTAGCCTTACCTTTACCCCTCCATGACCAGCTTATCATCGGACATCCCGATGGTGAGCATCTCGTTGAGCCTATTCCCATTCATGCTATTCATTTTGCCGCCATCCCTGCTGAGGACTGGCCATTCGTTGATGATCTGGATAATGATGTGGCGTCTCCTGTTATGTTCATTATCGATATCCCTTTCGACTTTGACCTTGAGACTGATGCCGATTCCTTCGATTCAGTGATATCTTCGGCAATTTTTGCTGTCGGGCTGAGAGTTTACCCGACTAGTGATGACGATGATGCTATGTCTGTTGTGCCATTTTATTCTACTCGTGTCTCTACACCTCCCCACACTCCTACTAAGGTCAACTCCCTCATCCGTCGAATTCATGAGCTCGAGGATGAAGCGACCCATCTTCATAGTTTGATCTTCCCTAGACCCCGACCATCTCCACCAGCCCATTAGGTTTTCTTTATAGATACTTTGATGGAGCAGTATTTTTGGGTATAAAGACTATAACCGAGTTTTGGGTAAAACTTGAAGACAAGAACCGCCAATGTGAAGAAAGATATTTTGCCTTTTATATGTATTAAACTTGTACTATTGGGTGATGTAACCCTTATACATTTTGCTTTCTTCACAAACAATGATGTAACAAGTTATCCTGATATGTATAAAGACTCGGTGAATATCTTATGACACATCAGTATTTATCTGTTTATGCATGTTTGTTGCTGTATGAATTTATTTATATGTCTGGCAGATTGTTTGATGTTACTCATGTGGGTATATGCATGTGTATATATACTACTACTATCTCGTATGATGGCATCAAACAAATGTCTAACTATGTTGTGTTGTGTTTTGAAAGAACATGGCACCCATGAGTGCTGTGAACACATGAGACTCCGATCAACCCCCTCCTCCTCCAATGCCGAGGACTGCTGAGGAACTGAACTCCGTGCTGGAAGAAAGGATTTCTGAAGTTATCGCCCAGTACGAGGTGAACTGTACCGAGCACAGCGGAGGATCAGGCGGTACTAGATGAAATGGGAATGGAGGTTCATCTGGAGGAACCCTGACTCAAGGTAACCTTAAGCTGATTTGCTAAGCCTGATGAAATTTATGAACGGTCATTGTTTCAATGTTTCATTAATTGCTCACGTGTGAATTGGTTGGATAAATTCCAGGCTGCACCTTCAAGCAGTTCTCGACTGCAAGCCACTGAATTATGACGGCACTGGAGGTGCAGTGGCTTTCGTGCGCTGGACGGAGAAAACTGATTCCACAATCTGCATGAGCAAGTGCACCGTGGACCATCAAGTCACTTTTGTTACTGGGTTATTCATTGATGAAGCGTTGACTTGGTGGAATTTACAAGTCCAAACTCTGGGTGATGATGCCGCGTATGGTATGACTTGTGATGAGTTGAAGGAAAGAATGAGGGAAAATATTGCTTTCGTGCTGAACTCCAAAGGTTGGAGACTGAGTTTTGAAATCTGTCCATGGTTGGTGCGGATATTGTTGGTTATACTCGAAGGTCCCATGATCTGTCAAGAGTGATCCCCTATCTGGTGACTCCCGAATTTAAGCGCATTGAGTGCTACCTCTGGGGATTGGCTCCGGAATTTCGCAGCTTGGTGACTGCGGCAGAACCAACAACGATCACTCAGGCTGTAACTCTGGTTGTAAACCTTACTGAAGATGTTGTCCGTATGAAGAAGTTATCGCTGAAAAATACTGAGAAAACTGAGACGCATGCTGAGTCGTCTAGTGACAAGAAGAGGAAGCATTCGAATCTGAGCCAAGTGACCCGCAGCAACAACAAGGGTTCCAACAACAAGAAACGTGATACAAACCCACCTAAGGAGACGAAAACACTTGCAGCTGTGAATGACGCTACTACCAGAGGATACCAGGGCACTCTGCCTAAATGTAATCACTGCAAGCATCACCATGAGGGAGTTTGTCGCATTCCAAAATGTGACAAGTGTGGAAAATTGAGTCACCGCACCGAGAACTGTTGGGGAAAAGGAAATGATAATAGGAACGGAAATGGAAATCGAAACGGTGCTGTTAATGGGAACGGTAATGGAAATGGCAATGGTACTGGTAACAGAAATGGTAATGGAACTGGGCAGAACCAAGGATGTTTTGGATGTGGTAGCAAAGAGCATTTCAAGAAAGATTGCCCAAGGGAAAACAACGCTCAAGTTCGAGCATTTGTGATTGGAGCAAGGAACGCAAGCGAGGACCCTAATGTGGTCACCGGTACGTTTCTCATTAACAATCACTTTGCATCCATACTATTTGACACTGGTGCCGATTATAGTTTCATGTCTGTGGAATTTAAACGTATGCTTGGAATAGAATCTAGTAGATTAGACATTCCTTATTCTATAGAACTAGCCGATGGTAAACTTGTTGAATTGGGCGAAGTTATTAGCGGATGTACATTAGAACTTGGTGAGCAAAGATTTTGTATCGACCTCTTACCTATTCAATTGGGTAGCTTCGATGTGGTAGTCGGAATGGACTGGCTGTCCAAGAATAAGGCTGAGGTTGTTTGTCACGAGAAAATCATTCGCATCCCTCTTATGAATGATGAAACGCTCATCGTGCATGGAGAGAAAATAGACACGCCCTTACGAATCATCAATTGTATGAAGGCGCAGAAATGCTTGCGAAAAGGATATGTTGCATTCTTGGCGCATGTAGTAGACAAGAAGGCTGAGGAGCCGAAACTCGAATACATTCCTGTGGTAAAGGAATTTCCCGAAGATTTGCTAGGATTACCTCCACAAAGACAAGTCAAATTCCGTATTGACTTGGTTCCAGGCGCCGCTCCTGTCGCCAAGGCACCATATCGACTTGCGCTATCCGAGATGCAAGAATTATCCACGCAACTTCAAGAGTTGTTAGATAAAGGATTTATAATGTGACACCTGTGCCTTCACAGCCATCAAAAAAATACCGAACCAATGAAATATTGTATTTCATACTTAGGATTTGTATAAATATGTGTATCATTTGCACATATCAATTCTAGTTCGATTCCAAACTCTAAATCGCTTTCTGGAAGGTTATACGCGCACCGACGCGTAAATATAACCAGTTTAATGCAACAAACACTCCGGAACAGTGACATAGGCTTAACATACCTTAAATAACCTTTACATAACTTAGAAATAAGTTTTGAAGGCTTTGATATGGCAAAAATCAAGTTAAATAGCTTACAGGGACTAAAGTTGACAAACTGCGAAAGTATGCCAATTTGAACTGTAACAGACATTCCGGAACATGACCATAAGTTAAACATACCATAAATATCCTTTACATAGCTTAGAAATAGGCTTTGAGGGGTTCGGTGTGCTAAAATAAACTTTTGGGTCATTCAGGGACTAAAAGCGTCAAAAAGTGCACAAGTTTGCATTTTCGCGCATAACTTACGTTCTGAATACATCCGGACATCCAAAAATTTATTTAAGCACTAAAATATTTTATTTTAGTGTTCGGCATAAGAAAAATCCATTCGTCACGCATTTTGGATCGTTTTTCGCGCTTGTGCGCATTCCGTCGTAATTAAGCGAACATCGCGTTCGTACGACCAAACGAACCAACACCCGGCATATTTTTGAGCATGTTTCATGTCCACAATGTTTAGGCATCATTTTAGGGCCTTAAAGTTGGCTTTACGGTCCTTAGAAGTGTCAGAAATGGCCTTAAACACATGCAGGGGCTGAAACTGTCATTTTTGAAACTTATTTTCTGATCAGAACCCCCATGCGGCCCGCATTAGTTTTGGTGTATCCTGAAGCGGGCCGCCTCAGCCTCCCAGAACAGATTAGATCGAATAGTCAGCAGGTTCCAGCTGTTTTAACCACACCCACACACTTCCCACTTGCCTATTCAGCTGATAAGGACCATTTTTAGCTACCATGAGTTTCCAACAAGTGTACGCACAAGATACGAGCACGGTTTCCATGAAACGATCTTAACGGTGGACCGAAAACTATAAATACCCCACACCCCATTGCTTCAAAATCACTAGAATCTGATCTTAAAGACTCTAAGTTGAAACCATTGTTTCATACCTGAGTTATTTCGATCTAGATTAGCATTCGGGGACCCTTCGTAAGTATTCTTTCGTTCTTTTATTGCTTTTCGAGTCTTTTAGAGTCTGAAAGTCAAACTTTGTTTGATTTTCTGCATTGACCAGTTTATGGTCAATGCGAAGTTCGTTTGAACTTCGCAACGTGAGTGTAATCACGTTGGTTATAGTCCCTTGGGACTATGCCTACTGATTACCACGTTGTCTAGGGTCGTAGGGTAAGCGATCTAATAAATCGCTTATACCTTCAAACCCGACCCATTTGGTCGATCATTAGGATCCGACCAAATACATTAGGTGACCATAGTAGGTAGGGAATAACCTTCCGAGGTTATACCCTATGGTCGCTTCGTTTGAATAGTTGTATGATAGGTAGATTATATGCCTTAGGTAAATTACCAGAATACCCTTTTCATGTATAATTGGTAATTAAGCATATGTAACCTAAACTTTTGTCACATAACTGATTATGTAACATGTTTAGGCATATAACACTTGTCATAGGACTAGTTAGACGGTCCGAACGCGTTTCACGCGCACGACGCGTTAAAGTAGCATAAACTACCTTAATGGGTCGCGATCGGTCGAAAGCACTTAGGTTAGGTTTCATTTAGTATGTAGGCTTTGTTAAACCATATGACACGAGTCTCCATACTCGTTTGGTTTACGAACCCTCATTCTATCTAAATCCTCCGATTTAGGTCCGGTTTATTAACATAGTTACCTATATTAGGTGCCGTTTGATATCCACGATCTCTAGCATTGTTTGGTTGTTACTCAAGGACTACTAAGCAATCTCGAGTGAGTACATAGACCCCTCTTTTACTGTTTTCCAAACATTTTGGGGTGGAACACATGTGCCTACTTGTTACTTTCATGCTTTCCTGTTTTCATATCATATACTTGCTATGTTCATTAGTACATTTATAGTACATGATTTCATTGTTTTACATTTACATTTTATGCTATGTATGTCCGTTGGTTACATACTTAGTACAGTGTTTTCATCACATGCTTACATTTTGTTATGACATTTGGGTTGTTTACAATGGAACAATACATTCATTAACATTAGCTACGCCGTTCGTTAGTAGGTAGTGGTACCATAGGAATTGACAACTCCCATTCCTGAAATCCTGAGTTGGTGTGGATTGGAAGGAATGACCGAATTCGATATACATAATTAAGATAAACCTTTAAGTTGTTTAAGGGTTTATCGCCACAGTCTCAAGGCTTGGATGTATGCATTATAACAATACCGCATAGATGTTCGTATCAGTATAGCATGCATTTCCACAAAACATAGCTTTGATTTAAACCATGTTTTACTTCAATACTTTGTTTTTGTGCATATGGTTTAGTTGATACATTTCACTAGCCATACAGATCATTTTGGTTACACATTACATGATTTACATTTGACACATGAACATTATTGACATTGGTTACACATTACATGATTTACATTTGACACATGAACATTATTGACATTGGTTACACATTACATGATTTACATTTGACACATGAACATTATTGACATTGGTTACACATTACATGATTTACATATTGACATAAACATTTTTGACATATTATTCAATACGTTTGGCAATTGGTTTAAACATAGACATCTTACATTGGTGGTTTGTTTGGGTAAGTGATTGAGTAACGGTGCGTGTGTAATATGATACAAGCATGGTGAATACGCCGCTGGTACTTCCTATATATAAGTGTTTGTAAGGTATTACATATCGTAGCGTTATTTGAATCATTTCAATTTAAGATATATAACATTTTATACAAATAACATACTTTTCACAAGACATTCTTTTACAAACAACTTATCTTATACAAACTCATTTTTACATGGTTATTCATTTAACCATACATTATTCTCTTATTTATACATATCATCTGATCTTATCGTTTTTCAAATGATTTACAAGACAAATCAAATTACAAGGTTCATGACTAAACATTTTCTTAAACAATAAGTCATGAATCCTATTTTCATAAACCTATGTATCTCACAGGCATTTTTATGCTGACGTACCTATTTTCACATGTGTTTTTCAGGAGATGATGCATAGGATTTATCAAGACATACTTAGGCGGACCTATGCCTTAGTGACTTAAAACGAGACAAGAACTAGTTAAATTTTGTTATGTACTCTTTATTTCTTGTTTAAAGACAATGTAACTCGCTTGTTTGATGAATATAACGAAACTTAAATTTCCATGGTTGTGAAACATTAATTCTGTTACAACACTCCCCGATGTTTCCGCCACGTTTTGTATGTTCTACGTGGTCGGGGTGTGACATATAAGGCCGGGCTTCTCGCCTTGGGGAGCTCCAGTTTTGTTCGTAAAGAAGAAGGATGGAACCCTGTGGATGTGTATCGATTGTAGAGAATTGAATAAGCTCACTGTCAAGAATCGGTATCCACTACCGAGGATTGACAACTTATTCGATCAGTTACAAGGATCGAGCTACTACTCCAAGATTGAAGAAAGAGAAGCTTTATGCAAATTTTCAATGATATCGATGATATTCTGATTTATTCGATAAATTTGTGATTGTATTTATCGATGATATTCTGATTAATTCACGAACGAAAGAAGAGCACGAACAACACCTCAAAACTATTATGGAACTACTGAAGAAAGAGAAGCTTTATGCAAATTTTCAAAGTGCGAATTTTGGATTCGCGAAGTACAGTTCCTTAGTCATGTTGTGAACGAGAATGATATTCATGTAGATCCAGCGAAGATTGAAGCAATAAAGAATTGGGAAGCTCCCAAGACACCGACTGAAGTTCGAATATTTTTGGGATTAGCGGGCTATTACCGCAGATTCATCGAGAATTTCTCCAAGATAGCTCAAGCGCTGACTTCCCTTACACAGAAGGAAAAGAAGTATGAATGGGGAGATAAGCAGGAAGAAGCCTTCCACCTTCTAAAAAACAAGCTATGCGATGCACCAATACTATCTCTACCCGAAGGCACTAAAGACTTCGTGGTATACTGCGACGCTTCGCGTTAAGGATTGGGTTGCGTGCTTATGCAATGCCAAAAGGTCATCGCTTATGCTTCAAGACAGTTGAAGGTACATGAGAAGAATTACACCACTCACGACCTGGAGCTAGGCGCGGTGGTATTCGCCTTGAAGATCTGGCGACATTATTTATATGGTACTCGATGTACTATATTCACTGATCACAAAAGCTTACAGCACATATTTGATTAGAAGGAATTAAATATGCATCAGCGACGATGGGTTGAGTTCCTAAATGATTATGACTGTGAGATTAAGTACCATCTTGGAAAAGCAAATATGGTAGCAGACGCATTAAGTCGAAAAGAAAGGGTTAAGACTCTAAGGGTTCGAGCATTGGAAATTCGAACAAATCTCACTGCACGCACCCAACAAGAAGCCCTTAAAAAGGAAATCTTAAAGCTGAATATCTTCGAGGTATGGAGAAGAAATTGGTGCCAAACGAAGAGGGAACCTTATACTTTATGGGACACATTTGGGTTCCGCTCTATGCCGGTATTCGAGAAGTCATCTATGACGAAGCTCACAAGTCGAGATACTCGATCCACCCAGGATCAGACAAAATGTATCAAGACTTGAAAGAATACTATTGGTGGCCAAAACTCAAGAGCGACGTTGATGTTTATGTTGGAAAGTGCCTAACTTGTGCTAAGGTTAAGGCCGAATATCAGAAACCATCCGGTCTACTGCAACAACCGAAGATACCCATGTGGAAGTGGGCGTAAATTTCGATGGACTTCATAAAAAAACTACCCAGGACCCCTATAGGGCATGATATAATATGGGTGATAGTTGATCGGTTAACGAAGTCTGCATATTTCCTACAAATCCAAGAAAAAGATAGCACTAGAAAGCTTGCTGAGCTGTATCTTAAAGAAATTGTGGTACGTCATGGAGTGCCGATTTCGATTATTTCAGACAGAGATGGACGTTTCGTATCAAGGATCTGGCAACCCTTCTAGGAGGCCTTTGGATCTCAACTATATCTAAGCACGACCTTCCATCCATAAATAGATGGTCATAGCGAACAGACCATACAAACTCTGGAAGATATGCTTCGTGTATATGTTATGGACCTAGGCGGCAGCTGGGATACTCATCTACCTTTAGTTGTGTTTTCCTATAATAACAGCTACCATACGAGCATAAAAGTCGCACCGTTCAAAGCTCTATATGGCCGCAAGTGTCGCTCGCCGTTGTGTTGGGGAGACGCTGGCAACAAGCAGTTGATTGGTCCTGAACTTGTTCAAGAGACAACCGACAAGATCATGCAGATCCGAGAGCGCATTAAGGCGGCTCGTGATCGACAAAAGAGCAACGCTGATCGAAGACGGAAACCTTTGGAATTCGAGGTGGGAGACAAAGTTTTGTTGAAGGTCTCACCTTGGAAAGGTGTAGCAAGGTTCAGAAAACGTGGAAAGTTGAATCCACGATACATTGGACCATTCAAGATCTTGGAAAAGATTGGTGCCGTGGCTTACAAATTGGAGTTACCGGAAGAAATTAATGGTGTACATGATACGTTCCATGTGTCAAACCATAAAAAGAGTCCAACCCAAGAAATAGTTATCATCCCTGCGGATGAGGTGCATATCGACGACACACTCCAATTTACAGAACAACCCATTGAGGTAACGGATTCGAAGATCCATAAAACAAGGAGGAGTCGCATTAAACTTGTCAAAGTACGTTGGAACTCTAAACACGGACCTGAGTACACATGGGAACGCGAAGACCGTTTCAAAGCCAAGTACCCCCCACCTTTTCGAGAAAGCTCCTGCGGGAGATAACTCAGCCTGAATTTCGGGACGAAATTCTATTAACGGGGGGAGATTGTGAGAACTGGCAAAAAACCGGTAATTTTCGTATTATTTTAATATTATTTATTATCTGCAATTATGTGCTTAAATGTCAACATTGTCTGATTACTTGCTATACATATGAATTCATGCATGTTTTAGACTTCAAATATTGCTTTGAGCATTACTTTAAGCGTTGCGTCAGAAATACTAGTAAACTTACCGGTAAGATACACTGTGTCAACATTTCTGTAGAAACCAGTCAGACAATAGAATTAGGACCTAGGAATAGGTCGAACATCTAAAATACATTAAAACCCAAGTATGGATACAAGGGTTAACATATAAACTTTCCGGAAGCTAAACTATGCACTAAAAGACACCCGAAACTTATCTAAAATGTTGAATTCTGCATAATTCAGTAATAACTCAGCTATAAACAACATTTTAACACTAAAATATCATGCAGAATTTATGTTTTAGTGTCCAGAATAACTTACAAAGTGTCGGGAATTGAAACTGCCACAAAAGGTGCTTCATACTTAGTGAAACTGCGCAATTTAGCACTTTAACGAACCGTAACGAAACGAATAACTGGACACTACCCGAAATATCAAAATTTGACTAGAAGTAATGTTTTTATGATACTAAGCTAGTATTGGTGGAAGAACACCTTAAAAATCATAAAAACACCTAAACACACTTAAACTAACTTAAACCTTCTCGTTTGTACTTTAAACCCTCAACTTCCAAAACTTGACAATTTACCCCCCCCCCCCCCCCCTTCACCATAACTGGCCCCAAAGGGACCCCACATGCCTTTTTATTATTTTAATTCTTATTGCCCCCATAATTATATGCATGAAATCTTGAAAAGATTAATATGTTGGAAGTAAGTTTATTTAAACCAAAAGATCATTCTCCATTATCACCTACATCCAAAAATCACCATCTTCTTCCCCTTTCTTCTTCTTGGTCTCGGCTTAAACACATACACATAAACCCACCATTTTCACTTCATTACAAGGCAATCCAAGGTCACTAGAAGGTGTATGGAGGCTATCTAAGGAGGCTTGAAGTGCTAGAACTTGAAGGACCTCTTTGTGGAGCTTTTAACCTCTCATTTTCTTCCATATTCATCTTCATCCTTCTTGTGCCACTTCCCTAGCCATTAGAGCTAGTAGTAAGCCTCTTGATCACTAAAATAGTTCATGTTTATGTTATGTACAAGTCTCACCATCAAAGTAACTAAACTTTTAAAGAAGAAAGTAAGAAGATCTAACATATTTATGAAGAAAACAAGTGATTATAGTAAATTTTTGGTGTATGTAATGAAGTTGATGTTGATAAATCTTGTGTATATGTTTAGATGAAGTATGATAAGCTTGTTAGAAGCTGAGATCTAACAAGTTTAAGCATGGATCTTGAAGGATACATGGTTAAACTTGAAGATGAACATATGAAGCATTATGTGAACTTGAAACATGAATTTCTAAGCATAAACTTGTAATCTTGAAGTAATAAAGTGTATGTAAAACTAACTTTTGAAACTAAAACCCATGAAAAGTTTGTTAAAAGTATAACATAAAGCTTGTTTATGAAAGATCTAAAGATGTTAAGCATGGATCTTGAAAGATCCATGGTAAAACATGATGTTTAACAAAGTGATCTTTCTAATAAACATAAAAGTGGTTTTAGAACATGATTTACAAAGCTTTGAAACCGTTAAACTCATGGATGATTGAGTTAGTAAATTAAAGTCTCGTAAAAGTTTGTTTAAAATACTCAAGAACACTTATTTTTGGAAAGATCATTTTATGTTAAGTGTAGATCTAAAAGACTACACATTTTTAACAAGAATCAAGTTCACCATGATGTTTCATGTGAAGAAATTAGTGTATGTTGTTGGTGATTATTGTTGAAAATTGTTTTTGGTGTTGAAAAGAAAATAAACACATGTTTTGAAAACATGGGAAACCTCCATTTTTAGGGGAAACTATGTCAAAATTTTTATAAAATTTTGACACTTAGAAAAATATAAGTTGTGGTGAAACTTATTCCACAAAAATTCACCTAAAAATATTTATCAAGGTTTCCCATTTTTGTATGAAAATTACAAGTCAAAAGATGATGATTTCTTCTAGTTAAAATTTATATTAAGTATGTATATTTTTAGGAAAAATATATATATTTAGTGATCACCCAATTTTGTCCGAAGTGTATATAATGTGTATTATATGTAGTAGTGTATTAGGGACTTGAAAATACACTAAATACTCCCAAGGAGTATAAATACCAAAATACACATACAAATACATGAGAATACTAAAGTATACAAGTATACAAAATTCCTCACAAGGAAGTACATGGACAAATACAAGAAGATATATTTATGAAAATATATTCCTTAACACATTATTGAATTTGGACAATTTATGGACACTTATGGACTTAAATATATATGTTTGAACAAATATATAACCATTACCAAGTAATGGAATTTATACAAAATCGGGTGAATAACGAGAATGATTATATATATTTTATGGCATGACAATATATATATATATATTTCCTACGAGACTTAAAAATACATTAATTTTGAGAATTATAATTCCGAAAAGTAATAAAAATCAAACTATTGATTTTTGGCAAATAATGTAAAATACACAAGTATTTAAATAAAATACAAGTATATTTTCCTAAGAATACTTGTACAAAAACAATATTGAGAATATTATGTCACAAAATACTTATATTTATTTTTGGGAAAATAATATAAGTAACATATATGAAAAGTTAAAAATATAAATTATTTTTAGCAACTTATTACATTGACAAAGACTTTATAAACAAATATATATTTTAAGGAGTGAAATATATATTTATAATAAACACAACATACTCAAAGTACAAGACACCACGTACGGGCAAGACCCGACAAACAAGGGCATGACCCTCACAAAGAATGAACATACAAAGAACAAATACATAAGCTAAAGATAGTGACTTGTACTTGTGTGATACAAGTCTAGTGACTAACATACATAGAACACGTATAGGTCACGACGCTACAAAACCAACCGGTAAAGTTTACGACGTAGGATATGCAAAATTGTGAGTTCATGTCCCCACTTTTAAACTTTTACTTGTTTTTTAAACTTGGGGAAAATACATGTACTATGGTATGTAGAATACAAAACTAAGGAATGACACATAGATCATGTGACGTATAGGGTGCCATAAGCACCATTAATCAACTATATACCTAGACCGCGGAACAAAAGGTTAGATCTAATGGGTTTCAGGCCGCCACACTCTTGGCCACGCTTTTACCAAGAGTGCTTTTGTGTCTCTAGTCGTGAATCGACAAGTAAAAATGACTATGGTTTGGATGCTTCCTATGTCATTGCATATGTTAGTGGCCTCGCGAACCATTAGCGATCCTGTATTCCTTACCTTTACAGAAATACTTGTTTCAATACAATTACATACCATGTTTTCTACAACGAATGCTTAAATGTTTTACACAAAACTGCATGAATTCACACCAACATTATGTTGACGATTTTTCAAAACTTACATGTATGTCAGGTAACTAAAGTGGATGTACGTGCAGTCTCACTCTTGCTTAAGAATGTCGTTTAAGTTTTTAGTTTTGTTGTGTCATAACTCCAGTGCCTCTTTTGTGGGATTTGGTTGTTATATTCCATCCCGTGTGGGGATATAAGGATCAAAACCTTTATGTTTGTCTTTAAAATAAAGTTGTAAACTTTTCAGACAATATTCTATCTTGTGATGTAAACACTAAACTTAACTTATGTTTTGAATTTTTAATGTCAATGGCATCTTGTATGTTTACCATTCATATGCAATGAGAACCTTTCAGGATCACACCTCGTGCTTCCGCCTTAGAAAGGGGTGTGACAGCGTTTTCCTTCCCAGCGAACCTTCACTATAGGAATGCGTGAGCGTCAAAGTTTCTTGGTCTCTCGGTCCATGATTTCTACCGGCTTTTCCATGAAGTGTAATGTTTGGTCTACTTGCAAATCCTCGAGAGGGACATGAAAATTCTCTTCTGCTAGACACTTTTTGAGGTTTGAGACGTGGGAAGTCGGGTGAACGTTGCTGAGTTCCTCCGGTAATTCAAGTCGGTAGGACACTCTGCCAATTCTTTCCAGAATCTTAAAGGGTCCAACGTATCGAGGCGATAACTTTCCTTTCTTGCCGAATCGGATCACCCCCTTCCAAGGTGAAACCTTTAGGAGTACGTGATCGCCAACTTCGAACTCAAGGGGCTTGCGGCGCTTATCGGCGTAACTCTTTTGACGATTTCACGCTTTCAAGAGATTATCTCGTATCTGGAAGATCTTGTCAGTCGTTTCTTGTAATAACTCAGGACCGGTAATTTGCGCGTCTCCGATCTCGTGCCATACAATAGGCGATCGACATTTTCTTTCCTATAATGCCTCAAATAGTGCCATTTGAATGCTAGAGTGATAACTGTTGTTGTACGAGAATTCGACTAAAGGTAAATGCGAATCCCAATTACCACCAAAATTTATAACGCACGAACGAAGCATGTCTTCAAGGGTGCGAATCTTGCGCTCAGTCTGACCGTCGGTCCGGGGATGGAATGCGGTACTGGGATTAAGAGTAGTACCGAGGGCGGATTGAAAAGTTTCCCAAAGGTGCGAGGTAAATCAACCATCGCGGTCAGAGATGATGTCACGAGGTGTCCCATGTCGACAAATGACTTCGTCGGTATAGATTCATGCTAATCGTTCAACCTTAAAGTCTTCTCGTATCGCTAGAAAGTGGGCGGATTTAGTAAGACGATCAACGATAACCGAAATGCTATTGTGACCTGATGGCGTGCGTGGGAGTTTCGTAACGAAATCCATAGCTATACTCTCCCATTTCCCCATCGGGATCTCGAGTTGTTCGAGTAAGCCAGAGGGTCTTTGATGTTCAACCTTGACCTTCGAACAAGTCAGACATTTCGAAACGTAGAGGGCGATATCCTTTTTCATTCCAGGCCACCAATACCTGGCACGCAGGTCCTGGTACATCTTATCGGCACCTAGATAAATGGAATATCGAGATTTGTGGGCTTCAGTCAGCAAAATCTCTCGAAGATTGTTACGACTGGGGATCCAAATGCGGTCAAGATAGTGAAAAATACCATTAGGTTTATTCACTAGTTGACTTTTGGTTCCGAGAATCCTTTCTTCCTTCAAAGTGCGTTCAGTGAAACAGGCATGTTGAGCGTCGCGAATGAGAGCTTCGAGGTCGTGTTAGGCTTGAATATTTTGAACACCATGTTAATAGCTTAGTCGGCTAAGAGCATTGGCAACGACATTTGCTTTGCCTGGGTGGTAGCGTATCTCACAGTCGTAGTCGTTGAGAAGTTCAACCCATCTGCGTTGGCGCATATTTAGCTCTTTCTGGTTCAAGATGGGTTGTAGGCTCTTATGGTCGGTGAAGACCGTACACTTGGTACCATAAAGGTAGTGTCTCCAAATCTTTAACGTAAAAACAACTGCACTGAGTTCGAGATCATGGGTTGTGTAGTTTTTCTCATGGACCTTGAGCTGACGAGAGGCGTACGCGATAACCTTGTCTCGTTGCATAAGAACACAACCAAGACCTAGGTTAGAGGCATCGCAATAGACTAAAAAGTCATCATTTCCATCGTGTAGCGCGAGTACGGGAGCGTTGAAAAGCATACGCTTGAGAGTTTGAAAGGCTTCCTCTTGTTTGGTTCCCCAAACAAAAGTCTTATATTTATGCGTAAGAGAGGTGAGAGGAACGGCGATTTTAGAGAAATCAGCGATAAATCGACGGGTAGTAGCCCGCCAATCTGAGAAAATAACGAACTTCGGACGGGGTTTTTGGTGTAATCCAACTCTTAACTGCTTCAATCTTCACGGGATCAACGTGAATACCTTGATTATTGACGATGTGACCGAGGAATTGAACCTCCTCAAGCCAAAATTCACACTTGGAGAACTTGGCGTAGAGGCGATTCCCTTGGAGAAGTTCGAGAACTAAACGTAGATGTTGCTCGTGTTCAGCTTTCGACTTCGAATAGATAAGGATATCATCGATAAACACGATGACGAAGCGATCAAGAAAGGGTTTACACACGCGATTCATCAAATCCATGAAAATCGCGGGTGCATTAGTAAGTCCAAAGGGCATAACGACGAATTCATAGTGGCCGTAACGGGTATGAAAAGCGGTTTTAGGGATGTCTTCCTCCTGAATTCGTAGTTGATGATAACCAGAGCATAAATCGATCTTAGAAAAATACGTAGCACCTTGCAATTGATCAAACAAATCATCGATTCAGGGTAAGGGATAGCGATTCTTGATGGTAAGCTTATTGAGTTCCCTATAATCGATGCACATTTGGAATGATCCGTCCTTCTTTTTCACGAAAAGGACAGGTGCGCCCCATGGAGATGTGCTAGGGCGTATGAAGCCTTTATCAAGTAATTCCTGGAGTTGACTCGAAAGTTCACGCATTTTGGTCGGAGCGAGGCGATAAGGGGCCCATCTTCACTAGTGAAGTCTTTAGGACCACAGGCCTTGACTTGCTTAAAGCTGAAGGGAGATTTAGGCGTGTCGCTCTTAGATTCGACAGACGAGCAACTTTTCACCTCGCTGATCTCACTCACGATCTGAGGTATGACCTTAGCCATTTCCTTGGTGACGAGAAAAGCGATGCGCTTGTCATCTCTGCTTCTCTGAGCATTTCGGCGAGTGTGGGAACCAAGGGAAGACATTGTCTGCAGCAGACACCGTCATATGGTTTAGAAGAGATTCGATTATATCGGGTCTTAGTTTTGAAAGCGTATCGTTTAACCATCCTCTTTTATGTAAAGCTCAGGAACACGTTGGCACATAACACAAAGGCACATAATCCACATAGGCACATAAGCGCATAAGCACGTAAGCACAGAAGCATGTAGTCCACGTAAGCACATATTTTGCACGTATTCACCTATATTTTGCACGTATTCACCTACATATTTTGCACGTATTCACCTATCTTTCACAGCTGCGTAAAGCGATCGAGAGTTGCAAGTGCGAGTAGCGTAGTGAGTAGTATAGTGTGTGAGAGTTCATAGTTTGTCTGCGATTTGTTAGCGTTTTGAGCTATGTGTGTTGTGCGAGTTGTGCGCGTTTATCAAGCGGAAAGTGTAAAGTCTCCAAAATCAAAACAATAAACACATAAAAGCACATAAAATCGAAGAATCAGTGACTGCGAGTTCAGAATCGAAATGGATTGTCTCGGGTGTAAGACATCGACTGTCCAAAGTGATTCGACTATCCACAACGACTTCGAGTACACACTTTGGCCTTCCAGACTGTGCTCTCGCCTCAATCCGGGCGAACGACACTCATCCTTCCAGTTACTGCGTGACTCGAGCCATTGGAGTCCATCGAGAATTTGGAGAGAGCTTTGTAAAACCGAACTAGAGAGTGGAACTAGTCATTAAGATGCGGGTTTCACCCCTAACTTAACAACTTTATTCCTGATGGTGTGGTAAAACCACGAGATAGAGAGGGAAAATTTCGTCAAGATATGGATTTCATTCCTGACTCAACGAAATTTCTCGTGTTTTGATAGTAAAAATGCGCTTAGAGCGAGCGATTTGATCGGGAGTTCTTGGTTTTCACACCTAATCTCGACCAAATCACTTGATTATGTCATGCGAATGTTTTCGAAAAAGCGTGTAGTGTGTTGTGTCAGCCTTAGGAAAAGCTGAGTAGTTTTCGTGAGTTCGAGCGAGAGTATCAAGTAAGCTTGTACGAAACCCCTACTGGGTTTGCACAAGTCAGTCTGTTGGTATTTAGACTATAGACTAGGTCAATTCTAAGACATCGACCCGGACTAGGTCGTGTCTTTCCAAATTCCTTATAGTTATGGCTCTGATACCAATCTGTCACACCCCACATCAGGGCTTGGCACTAAGCAAAACAGATTGTCCAAGAGAATCCATAACAACTATTAGTGACAATATATTTAACGTTCACGTCCCACACCATGAACATATAAAGCATAAATAATTATTACAGACATTGTTTCTCAAAAGCAAATAAACTGTTCCGACAACTCATATTTTATTTAATGACGTTTCTAGACCTTCCTACTTGTTTCACCAAGCAAAGCATAGCATCCTAAACACCTGTCACATACGTTAAAATAAAGTCAATACACATAGTGTAAAGGTGAGTACACAAGTTTAATAGCTTATAGTATGGCGAAAGCGTTTACGCATAACCAGCATGTAACACATAGAATTGTGAATCAAGTAAGCTATCGACAATGAATTATGCAACCGACGTGACTGCGAGTTGTAAAATGCGCAACACATTATCACCACCGTGACCATGTGAAGTAAAACCCTTAGCAACCCCTATCCACGATAGGTGCTGAGTCCAAAGTATATTACTATCGTTGCTAAGGTGTCAGGTAAACAATCACTATGTAAACAAATATACAAGCATTCATCAAGTCACGTAATACATACAAGAGCGGTTAGCGTCAAAAGTGTTTGTGTTGTGTGTTCGATGTGATTTGATATAGAACGTATGTAACACCCAAAGTGCGTTAAAAGAAAATGGGTTCGAGTATACTCACATTATGTATCTAATAAATAAATAAACACAGCCTTGGATTGGAGGGAGCGCTTGGAGATTAGCCTGAATAGGGAACGATAGTGTAAGCGTCGAACAACGTGTAACAAAGTGAAGTGTCGAATGGTGAGTCGGTCGGATGATCATCCGGACGGATGACCATTCGGTCGGCTGAACATTCTAGTGAGGTGTGAGTGTTTGTAAATTGTTTGGAAACTTTTGAAGTTTTCGTTGTAGTATGAATCAAGTCATTCAATCGGATGGCTATTCGATTGAAAGTGATATTCTTTGAAGTTTTGTCAAAATGTTTGAGTGTTGAACTTATAAAGGGCAGGTCACCTGGTCGAATAGGCATTCGGTCGGATGGTCATCCGATCAGATGGCTATTCAATCGTCGATCTGATGTTCGCAAATCATTTGTAAAATTTTCTAAGTTAAAAGTTTTGAGTTTAATGGAGACGGCATGATGACGTGTCAAACAATGGAAACCACACTAAGCCCAGATCAGTCGATCGGATGGGAATCACCCCATTCGATCAGACTTCACCGTTCTAGATGGGGCTTCATGTTCAACCCGTGAATCGGTCGTCTCTTCGGTAGAAATCCATTCCCAGACTAGTCCCCTACTAGAGAATGAGTATAGAGCCTAAACGAGTCCAGATTCTAACAGTTTTGAGTGAAAAGTGAAGAAAGTTTGAAATCGGTGAAAAATGTTTATATTCTGTTGAGATTCGTGTTAAATCATGTAGAAACCTTTTAGATTTGGACAACTCTTGACGAGATGAGGTCACACTTCAGTGTTCATAAGAACCCGAGGTGACGTCACCTTAAAGCAGTCCGAATCCGATGATTTCCTGGTGAAAATGTAAGATTTGATGGAGAAAAATGATGGAGATGTGTGTAGTGAAGATGGAAGTACAAGATTTAGGAAGAAAACTTACGAAAATCGCTTGGAATCAAGGGAAAAAGAGCTTGGAACTAGATGGGAGCGTATTGGTTGGATAAGGCTGTCACATCAGTGAACAGTTGATGTGACAGGTGAGTATTTATAGGTGAGAGGGTGAAAGGAGGTAGAGGGTTAAGTGGGTCGGATGGCCAGTCGATTGGATGCCCATCCGATCCGATGGTCATTCGATCTGACGGCTTGTGAGAGTTAGTTTTCCGACTTTCGTTTTGTGCGTTGAGCGTTGCGTTGCGTTTAAGCGAGTTATAAGTAAGCGTTGCCATGAGATAAACTAGGCAATATTTAAACAACTAGTTACACAAATAACATAACCACTACACACTTAACACATAAAATGCATAAAGTAAATCTGCGTTTCGAGTTTTGCGATGAGATTGCGTTTGCGAATAACATCCCAAAACATATATAAGGCAGACACACAAGTAAAGCACATAATAACATACACATAGAACAATACCAGTAGATGCGTTTCGAGTTTGCGATGCGTTGTGATAGCTTGGGGTAACAATGCAATAAAGAGTGTTTTAAATGCGTTAACTGTGTTTAGTACAAGCATTATAAAATGTGTTGTATAACATAGTTTAGAATATCGTTTAAAATCGTTAACCAATATATTGTTTATCGAATCTCGAGAGTACAAAGCAGTAATTAAGCAAGAAAAGTCAGATCTGAGTAACAACCTGACTTTGACTTGTACTTTGACTTTGACTTGGAAAGTCGGGTTGTTACATTTATTTTATTAATATTTTTAATAGAAAGTGAACCTAGTTCCTACAATATATGACGGTTAATGTTGTTTATATTATTAAGAAGCATTCTACACACTTCATTAGCAGAATGCTACTTTACTCTAAAGGCATGGAATGCACATCAAGCTGGTGCTACAGCCGTAATCGTAGTTGACACGATAGAGGAGCCCCTCATAACCATGGCCGATGGCTTCCTAGAAAAACTCACTATCCCATCCGCGCTGATCCAAAAATCTTTCGGTCAATCCATAAAAAAATGCCTTACTTAAAGGTGACCAAGAAGTCCTACTAAAGCTTGACTGGTCCGAATCCCTGCCCCACCCGGACTAGCGTGTGGAGTACGAACTATGGACCAGTAGCAACGACGAGTGTGGGGCCCGTTGCGATGAACAAATGAATTTCATCAGCAAATTTAAAGGGCATGCTCAGATACTCGAGAGAAATGGTTACACGATGTTTACACCACATTATATGACATGGTACCGTCCAAAACCGTTTGTTCTCAGTGATGAGTGTCGGTTTCATGGACGATATTGTTCTCAGCAGGATTTCAGATAAGGGTATAATGGGAAAGATGTTGTGCTGGAGAACTTGAGGCAGCTTTGTGTTGATAGAGTTTGTGTTAAGTCCAACAGGTCTTGGATGTGGTGGGATTATGTGACAGATTTTCACATCAGGTGTTCGATGAAGAAAAAGAGATACAGCAAAGAATGTGCTGAAGATGTCATCAATTCACTTGGGAATTAACATACATAATATTTATTATTCGTATTTAGCGGCCAACTTGTTAGCGAACACATAAAGGGTGTTTATTATTATTCTGTTAGAAACCAACTAAGACATGTTGCAACATATTCACTGGTTGCAACCAATTTCGATCACCAATACCCAATTATCTAGTAGTGAAAATTGGCTACTGAATCAACAGGATTGCCTAGCGAAAAGATACAAAAGTGCATAGGCGACCCTGAAGCCGACGTGGAGAACCAAGTACTAAAGCTCAAGCAAGATTCACAGGTTTTTCTTCACAAACAATTACTTTTGAAAATGAAGACATATATAACGACTTAATTTTGTTTATGTTTATAAAAGGTTGGACGAGGATCGTGTGGAGATGTAACCATCTTGCCAATGTTAGTCATTAATAACGTGCAGTGCTGAGGTAGACCTTTTCATCTAGCTATCAAGAAACCATAACCCAACCCTTCAGTTAAATCGGTTTTAAAGGGTAGTTTGGTTTTTTACTCAGTTAAACCGGTTAACCGAAATTTTCAATTTGTAGCAATGTTTTGTTTAGTTACATTGGTTTTTTTATTAGTTCGTTTAACTTGGTTAATTCAGTTAGTTATTTTCTATTAATAAGAAAAACCATAACCAAACCATTGACTTCTCAATTGGTTCTGTTAATTCAGTTTGGTTTTCTGGCTAAATCTTGTTATGGTTTAGTTATTCAGTTTTTCTGCTCACACATATTTTTAGTGAACGAATGAACGATGTTTTGACCTGCTAATCATTTTTTGTTCATTCCGTAGGAAAGTTAGAGAGAATTGCTGTATTACAAGCCATATGTTCAGGATTTGAGGAGACAACCGAGCCGCATATATCTTTAAGCACAGGTATTATTCGATAACCACGAGTCAATAAATCCGTAAACATATTGCTCTTATATGCGTTCTGTGTTGTAGATCTTGAGACAAACGAGTGTCTTGAAAGTAATGGCGATTGCTGGATCGACAAACAAAAGTGCGTAAGTGCTTGCAAGGTAAACAAAACCGATGTCCTGCTCATTACAATCATTTCTGTCACTCATATCATATGTTATTTTTTTCTTTTAGGACACGGTTAGGGGACAGGTATGCGAATGCCTTACGGGTAACTGGAGTGCAATATCTCAGGGATGGACACACATATTGTGAAGGTTCATGTGAATCCCCTTTGGTCGAGTTTTTAACAACACCACCATTAACAGATGTAATCCTGGATGGAAATTGACAGCTGTTGGACCTGGTTGATGTACGGTCAACAATGGAGGATGTTGGTTGGATATAAGGGATGTACAGAGGTTTTCGGCTTGATCAGTTGAGTGTCGGTTTTTGAGTTTTTTATTTAGTTAAACAGTTTTTTGATCATGTTTATTTTGCAGGAGAGTAACATAACCGGTTGTAGTTGTCCACCAGGTTTTCATGGGGATGGCCATACTTGTGAAGGTAAAGTACTTTGTTTGCACATTTCTTTATGAAGTGATTGTTATGTGGGGTTTTGAAATGTGCAGATATGGAAGAGTGCAAGGAAGGTATAGGTTATCAATGTGACGGGTGTATGTGTAAAGACACTTATGGTGGATATGTAAATAGCTGATCAAGATACGTATATTGGTACGTAATATTTCAATGGTCACGAGATAGAGATAGCGTAGTAAGCTGCACTCAGCATATTAGAGGGGGGCCGTGAATTTTCCGTAACAGGTTTTTTGTTCTAATGACTGAGGGTGCTTGGGATGGATGAGTTTTGAACTAAATAATAAGATTATTATATCTGCAAGTGGCACATATTCGTTTTTAGAGTTTTGATGGTGAGGTTTGGATTATGCAGAGCGCAAGGCTTCAAAGTATGCTTGGGTCGTTAGCTTTTTGGTACTGAGGGCAGTGGCGAGTGCCGGTTACATTCTCTACAGATACATGCTAAGAGTATGTAATATTATGTATAGTTTTCCGAATCTTGAAACAACTAGTTTTATAGATGTTCTTTTTTTTCTAACGGTTAACGAAACAGGCGTATATAGACTCGGAGGTGATGGCGATTATGTCTCAGTACATGCCTCTCGTGTAACACATGTGCCTCCACGGCCATCAAACAAATGCCAAACCAATGAAATATTGTATTTCATACTTGGGATTTGTAAAAATATGTGTATCGTTTACACATATCAACTCTTGTTCGATTTCAAACTCTAAATCGCTTTCTGGAAGGTTATACGCGCACCGATGCGTAAATATAACCAGTTTAATGCAACAAACACTCCGGAATAGTGAAATAGGCTAAACATACCTTAAATAACCTTTACATAACTTAGAAATAAGATTTGGAAGGTTTGGTATGCCAAAAGCAAGTTAATTCGTCTACAGGGACTAAATATGACAAACTGCGAAAGTATGCCAATTTGAACTGTAATAGACATTCCGGAACATGACCATAAGTTAAACACACCTTAAATATCCTTTACATAGCTTAGAAATAGGCTTTGAGGGGTTCGGTGTGCTAAAATAAACTTTTGGGTCATTCAGGGACTAAAAGCGTCAAAAAGTGCACAAGTTTGCATTTTCGCGCATAACTTACGTTCTGAATACATCCGGACATCCAAAAATTTATGTAACCATGACTATATTATGCTTTAGTGTTTGGCTTGCCAAAAATCCATTCGTCGCGTCATTTGGATCGTTTTTCGCGCTTATGCGCATTCCGTCGTAATTAAGCGAACATCGCGTTCGTACGACCAAACGAACCAACATCCGGCATATTTTTGAGCATGTTTCATGTCCACAATGTTTAGGAATCATTTTAGGGCCTTAAAGTTGCTTTACGGGCCTTAGAAGTGTCGGAAATGGCCTTAAACACGTGCAGGGGCTGAAACTGTCATTTTGGAAACTTATATTCAGATCAGAAGCTCCAGGCGGCCCGCATTATGCTTGCCTGATCCTGAAGCGGGCCGCGTCCATGAAACGACACCCACACATTCTCAATTGCTTAGTCAGATGATAAGGATCATTTTTAGTCACCATAAGGTTCCAACACTTGTACGGATGTGATTAAAGCACGGTTTCCATGAAACGATCCTAACGGTTCGGGTATTCCTATAAATACCCATCCACCCCATTGCAAAACTTACAAGAATTCTGATTTGAGGAGCTCTAAGTTGAAACCATTGTTTCATACCTGAGCTACTTGGATCGGGATTAGCATTCGGGGACCCTTCGTAAGTATTCTTTTGTTCTTTTATTGCTTTTCGAGTCTGAAAGTCAAACTTTGTTTGACTTTCTGCGTTGACCAGTTATGGTCAATGCGAAGTTCGTTTGAACTTCGCAACGTGAGTGTAATCACGTTGGTTATAGTCCCTTGGGACTATGCCTACTGATTACCACGTTGTCTAGGGTCGTAGGGTAAGCGATCTAATAAATCGCTTATACCTTCGAACCCGACCCAGTTTGGTCGATCATTAGGATCCGACCAAATACATTAGGTGACCATAGTGTATAGGGAATAACCTTCCGAGGTCATACCTTATGGTCACATCGTTTAAGTAGTTGTATGATAGGTAGTTTATATGCCTTAGGTAAATTACCAGAATACCCTTTTCATGTATAATTGGTAATTTAGCATATGTAACCTAAACTTTTGTCACATAACTGATTATGTAACATGTTTAGGCATATAACGCTTGTCATAGGACTAGTTAGACGGTCCGAACGCGTTTCACGCGCACGACGCGTTAAAGTAGCATAAGCTACCTTAATGGGTCGCGATGGGTCGAAAGCACTTAGGTTAGGTTTCATTTAGTATGTAGGCTTTGTTAAACCATATTACACGAGTTTCCATACTCGTTTGGTTTACAAACCCTCATTCTATCAAATCTTTCGATTTAGGTCCGGTTTATTAACATAGTTACCTATATTAGGTGCCGTTTGATATCCGCGATCTCTAGCATTGTTTGGTTTTTACTCAAGGACTACTAAGCAATCTCAAGTGAGTACATAGACCCCTCTTTTACTGTTTTCCAAACTGTTTTGGGGTGGAACACATGTGCCTACTTGTTACTTTCATGCTTTCCTGTTTTCACATCATATACATGTTATGTTCAATAGTACATTTATAGTACATGATTTCATTGTTTTCATGCTATGTATGTCCATTTAGTACATGCTTAGTACATTCTTTTACATTGCATCTCTGTTGCATATGTTCCAGTAACATATGGACACATTGTTTTACAGCTCTACCTTGTATGTTTACTCTAGCATACTAGGTACATTATCTTCATCACATGCTTACATTTTGGTATGACATTTGGTTTGTTTAAATGAGACAATGTACATTCATTAACACCGATCATGCCGCTCGGTAGTAGGTAGTGGTACCATAGGACTTTACAAATCCCATTCCTGAAATCTCGGGTTTGTTTGGACGTAAGGAATGACCGAATCCGAATACATACTTCTTTTGATAACCTTAACTAAAAGGGTTATCCGGCTGTCTCAAGGCTTGGATGTATGAATTTTCACAATACCGCATAAATGTTCATATTCAGTATAGCATGCATATATTTTACAAAACATAACTTTTGATTTACTCAAAATACTTTGTTTTGTACATTTTTACTTATGGTTTAAGTAGTCTTATTTTACTTACCATACATAAACATTCGTTACACATTACTTGACTACTTTTGGACTATCAATATTTGACATGGTTTATACAAGGACTTTTGACATAAACATTTGACATAGACATTAGACATTTGATTATACATAAACATTTTACTTCG